>APFE030928957.1:0-10140 GCA_000404065.3 Pinus taeda | reverse complement strand
TGAGGTGGAGGTGGAGGTAGAGGAGGAGGAGGAGGTGATGGAGTTGGAGGTGGAGACAAGAAATTTAATTTAAAATTCATGTCTTACATTAAAACATTAAATTGTCACTCTCTTCTCCATTGTTGGAAATGAAATCTACAGCCTCATGAATTGAGGACATATCTCATCGCATACACGATATCCTACTACTAATGATAAGTAATACCTTTAGGAAGGTTTCCTCAATGCACTAATATAGTCATTCAATTACATTAAATTTCTTTAACGTTTAAATCTGATGCCTTGGCCAAGAATTTGAAAGATTTTTTAAAGATTAAAATTTTGTGTTTATTTCATTTAAAAGTTTTATTACCCCCTTCAAGACTTATAGTTCTCATATTATTGTTCAATGAACCATTTGTTTGGGAATGATTGGTTTCATCTAATTATCATTGATTTAAAAAGTGTTGGGTTAAAGTTAACATTGTTTCTTGAATAAGAAGACTTATGTTGTTCTTGTTTATGTTTACTTGAGAAATGTAGGGTATTAGGAATCATATATGGATTTGTTTATTCTTTGGGTATTCCACATATTTTTCTTAACTATTATTACTTTTTTATACATCTAATGGTTTAAGGAAAAAAGCTTTCTTTCGAGTTCACTTTCTTACATGACCTAAGCTTCTTCACTTTTTAGGGAATCCACTATTTATCCTGTATTTTATTTCAAAATATTTATTAGGAAAGGGAAATATGCTATACTTGGGTATTTGTATGGAAACATTACACATGCACTAGCTTCCTATGTGTTCATTTTACGGGATCTTTTGTCATGGGAACAACATTCCATTAACAAAATTATACTTTTGAGGGAAAGGCTAGAGGAGAAATACATGTAATTAGTGGAGGACAGGAGACTGTTTAGTGTATTATCAATTTTTAAGGTCAAATCCTTTAATGATACTTATTTTGTAACATGTTATACTAAGTAATGAACATTTTTATTTGTGGGCTATATTTTTGAACTTGAAAGTTGTTGCTTTATATGAGTTTTTGTTAATCGATTTTTTTATCATATAGGAAATTAGAGTTCATTACATATTTTGTTTTCTAGTCAATCTCATTGCACATTTTCTGGAAGTTCAAAAAATTGTGTATTGATCAACACATCTTAGAATTTTTATTGAAGAAGAAAATACAATAGTTAGTATAATAGTTAGACAACAAGGAGTTGAAAAACCTATTTGAAGAGAAGTAATTTGATAAGTATTTTTCTATTAGAGAATCAATGGACAGGAAGGAAAAATAACTTGATGTAAAGATTAAATGAGGGATTCACCACCAATGGCAAGTAGATGAAGGTGAAAGTGGAAAATTCCAATTCCTTTCACCTCATTTCTTGTAGCCCATGCACACCCTAGTCATCATCTCTTATTTTCTTCATTCCACCAGCCACCATCCCTTATATTCTTCATTACATCAAAGCAAAGGGGAAAAATTATATCTAGTATTAAGTAGAAAATATCTCCCAGTCTGAGAATTCTTAGCAAATATTATTTTTCTTTTCTCGGTAAAGACTAAATCTATTAAGTAAAATATAGTACACACAGGAAAAGCAAAAAAACCCGCAGACCAGAAATGATGGATTCATCAACCTCGGTCCCGGAGGAAAGAAACAAACACAGAGCTATAGGAAGAGCAAGAGACCGATAGACCGGAAATCATGGACTCATCAACCTCGGTCTCGGAGGAAGGATACAATCTCAGAGCTACAACAGAAGATTCGAAAGCAAAGACTGACTATCAGGCTATTACCCCAGCGGGTCAGTAACTGCACCACAATGTTTTTTCCCTTTCTTTTTGTTAACTTTTGTCCAGCCATCATGGGGAGAATGGGCTAGGACAACTTGAAGACTGGAATTATCTATCTCCGAGGAATCCTTCTCTGATTCGGAGGATGAAGTCTCATGGGGGCATTTCTGGGAGCTAGCTGTGACATGGGTGTGCCCCATATTGTCCGGGGACGGATCCATCGGCTAAGGCGTCTGATCTGGTTCTGACTCGCTTTCTTCCTTTTCCATACTTGGGGAGCTGGAGCTTCTAGCTGGCGGCGGTGGACAGGGAGCCCACCGCTTGGGCTTGGAATGAGCGAAGAGGCCCCTTTTCATTCTTGTTGACAGCGATGGGCAGGAGTTATGGAGGTGCCCTGTTAGGTGAAAATGGCGGCATCGGAAGGCAGTGTTTTCGTACTCTATATACTGGGTCCAGACAGAGTCCTTGATCTTGAGATTGATGTATTTTGGCAATCCCTTGCTTAAATCAAGCTCCACACAAACTCTGGCATATGTATAGAGCCCTTGCCTCTCTCTCTCGTAATCTCCCGTTACAAAGTGACCCAAGGCATTGCCTATTTGCCTATATACTTCTGTGCGCCATAGGTGAACTAGGAGATTTGGGAGTCTGATCCAAACAAGGGCTTTAGTGATGACTGCTGAAGCTGGGTCAAAGTCTGGAAACCATGGAGTTAGGAAGAGGCCAGCTGAACCCATGAACCAAGGGCCTTCGTCCAAGGCATTGTAGCAGTGCTCGAGGTCATCGAACAACACTATAAAATATCCCTTTGCACAGAAATAAACCTTGCAACAGTCAGTCCAGTTGTCCTTGATCCAGTCATAAAGATCCTGAGAGCACGGCCAGAGCCCATTGAATCTGCAGATGATGGCCCTTTCAGCGAATTTTTGGGTGTCGTCTGCAAGATCAGGGTAGGAGATCTCAACAGAGGGAACTTCCTCCAATTTGTCAACCAAAAAAGGCTTGGGTTTGGGAGGTTCCGGGGTTGCTGACATCTCAGGGCAGACTGCAGCTTTGTACGAGTTTGGAGGAGCAGAAGAGGATTGCCCTGCAGCTCCTCCTCTCAAACGAAAGGAGAACACTAGAGAGCTGTTGCTCTTTAAGCTGTAAGAAGAGAGAGGAAGAGAATATTCGAGCTGTTTACCTTGAAAGATAAGTCTCTGAAGGGCTGAGGGAATCCCAAGCCTATGCTCCAGATTAGCTTTGAGATTCTGTACCAGATCTGTTGGATTTATCCATTGCCTGATGGTTTTGCCAGAGATCTGTGCTATTTGAATCTGAAAGGAGGCAGAGGAATCTTTAGAAGATTTCTGGAGCAGCTTGGGGCCAGAGTCTTTTGAGTCTTCTGCCTCTTGACGTAGGGGATTCCGCAGGTGAGAAGAAATCTTCTGCCTGAGATATATTTTGCCCCCACGCGGATCTGTTGTGAACATTGTAAGTTGGTTAAATATAAAATAAAGTTTAGACAAATTAAATTAATTAATTTAAAAAATCACAAAAAAATAAACCGTATAAATGAAATCAAAACTTTAACCATTGATCAATATTTACAAAAGTTCTTATAGTTTTCCCAAAATTAAGAACATTTGTTATTATATTATATGGCTTCAACTTGTGATTAATTAAGGTTATATTATGCTTTAATATAATTATCACACAACATTCACAATTAACCTTGGTTCATTTTTTTTATTGAATATGTAAATATTAGTGAATGTTGTATTTCTCAAACTCTATATAGATTTTATAAAATTTAGTTTATATTAAAAATATATATTTACTATTATTGATATGTATTTTTAATTACATATAGAAATGTTAAAACTACATGTAGCAATGGTCTTATGTTTTTTCCAAATGGTTTTTGTTGAAGTTTTTTAATTAGAATTTAGCTAATGTACGCTACAACTCTTTTTGAAAAATTGTAATGCAATAGAATTGCAATGCATAACAATAGTGAAAGAATAGCTCTCATAGTGCACGAAAGAGTTTCAAATCTAGGTTTTGAGTTTTTGATTGAGGTGAAGTTTCCTATGAGACTTTAGCCCATGTACCATACAACTCTTATTGCAAAATTGTAATGTAATAGAATTGCAATGCAATCCACCTATTAAAGAATAACTAACATAGTGTTAAAGAATAACTAACATAGTGCGCTAATGAGTTTCAAATTGAGGTTTTGAGACTTAAATTAAGGATTAATTAAAAGTGGCCAAATGAGTTTCAAATTTAGGTTTTTAGTTTTAAATTAAGATTTAACTAAAAATAACGAGGGTGCATACTTATCTTATAAAGGTGGAAGTAAACAACTCTTTGTTCTGAGTGATTGAAGATCCATGCATCGTAAATTTCCTTTCATCATTTCAAAAACAAAATATCATGAAAAGTACACACCCTTAGCTTTGATTATTGCCATCAATACAATCTCATAGAGTCTCACAACATGTTAAATTTCAATGAGCTTCAAATTTATTATTTATTTTTATTCTCCATATTTTAGTTTTATTAAAAAATATCTCACGTTCTTCTTAATTTCTACTCACTTAATTATTTTATATATCATCTATGATATAATTTAATGCTCGTGTTCACTAGTTTCTTCACATTTGTCCACAAGATGGATATTTGTTACCTTCAAGAATTTATAATCTTCTTGACTTTGGAGCAATGGTTGTCCTACTAAGAGTTCTTATACTATCCTTCACTATTTTCTCTAGCTTCTCTCCACATACTCATGTCCCTTCCCCTTCAAGGGTTATTAAATTCCTAATGAATGAGAACTCCCAACCTTTCTTGTCTTACACATTACTACTTCAAGAATTAAATAAGATAATTTAGTACCCTACCAAACATATGTGTGACTCACCATTTTATTCTTTGTATGTGTCTAAATTGATACATAATTGTTTCAAATTATTTCATTGTTGTTCTTTTCCTCCTATTACTGATAGGACAACTAGCTCTAAAGATACATATTTGAGCATATATATGTCCCTTAGTGGTACCTTTCTTCCCTGTTATCCCACCTATCATAAGGTAAATCATTCTTCTTTATTCCAAGTCAGAGATTCTCTGACAAAGATAGATATGAAGGAAGACCTTACGATTCTCTGTACAGACAATCATTGCTTCTACAATATCCACTCCTTTCTAAACTAGATCATTCTCTTTTTCCTAATTGCACATGACTGATCACCAGGAAATATTATTCACATATTCTCAAGTCTTTATTCTTCAAATTCCATCCACACTCAATGCCATTTTAGAATTCCATCTGGTCATTCATTGGTTAGAGCTACATTCCATGATGTCTAAATTTTGAATCAACACCATGTTAAATACTTTTTACCAAATCGTTATTTAACCCCTACACATATACATTCCAACCACACAATATCATTTATGCATTAATTCCAGTGTTCAATCCCTACTCCTCCACCTCCATCCCACTCTTCCTCTCTCTCCTCCCCCTCTCGCTCCTTCTCTTTCCCCTCCAATTCCTCCCTCACCACCACGTCCTCCCACCCCTCCTTCACCTCCACATCTTCCCCCTCCTCTAACAATCCATCCCCTCCTCTTGTCCATCCTCCTCCTTCCCCAACACTTTCACCTCTTAACACTCCTCTTCCTCCCCCTCCTCCTCCTGCTTCTCTACCTCTCCCTTGTAGTCCTCCTCATCCTCACATCCCTCCCTCTATCCACCTCCTCTTGGCCCCCCCCAGCCTCCTCCTTCTACTCCTGCCCTCCTGTCGAGCCCCCAGCCTCCTCCCACCCCTTAGCCTCCTCCTCCTCCATCTTTCCCACCCATTCATCCCTTGCATCCTCCTCCCATCTCCCCCTCCGCGACCTTTTTTGCCTCCTCTCGCCTCTCCCACTTCCACTTCTACCTCCCCCCCTTTTGCCTTCTCCTCCTCCTCTGCCCCCCCATGTCCCCAAGCCTTCTCCTCCTCCTCTTGCCCCGCACCCTACTCCCTAGCCTCCTCCTCCTCCTCCTCCTCCTCCTCCTTATCCTACACCTCCCCAAACCTCCTCCTCCTCCCTTGTCATCCTCCTCCTCCCCCCTCCCCCAAAGCCTCCCTCCCCCCACCTTACCCACCCACTCCTCCATTGCATCCCCTCCCTCCTCCCTTTCCTGCACCTCTATTTCCTCCTTCCCCCCACCCCCGCCTCCTTCCTCCGCCTCGACCCCATCAGGCCCCTTGTTTCCCCCAAACTCTCCTCTTGTCCCCGTTAACCCCCAACCTCCTCCTCCTCCTCTAGCTTGCCCACACACTCCTCCCTTGCATCTCCCTCCCTCCTCACCCACCTCCATATTTGTTCCTTCCTCCCCCCTCTCCCGCCTTCACCTTTGGCTCCCCCCTTCTACCTCCTCCCCATTGCCCTAACTCCACCTTCTTCTCTCTCCCCACATCCTCCCCCTACTCTCACCTCTCCCTCCCTTGCTCCTCATCCGCATTCACCCCCTCCCCTACTACCTCCTCGTCCTTGTCGTGCCACTCAACCTCTTCCAGCTCCTCTCCCACTGACAGCCTCCTCCACTTCCTCCCCCTCCCAACCCTCCTTTTCCTCCCTGTTTACCTATTCCACCTCCTCCCCCATCTCCTCTTCCTCCTCCTCCTCCCCCTCCACCTCCTCCCCTACCTCCTTTCCCCCCTTCCTCCCCCTTTTTCCCATCCTCTTGTCCCTCCCCAAACTCCTACGCTTCCTCCTCAACCTCTGCCTATTTCTCCTCTTCCATCTCATCCCCCCCTCCTCCTCCTAATAAAAACATAAAATGAAAAAATAATTAGATATAATTTCATTCTGTTTATTTATAGTACTAACATTATTATAAGTAAATATTTTATGTGTTTCCATTTCAGATCATTACATATGCTATTTGAGCTAGATTAAAACACTTAGAACCTATAGAAGCTTCACATTAACTATTGTGACATTAGTTTTATTTTAATAATATTAATTTCCTCATTAAATTAATTTGATTAATTGTTATCTCCTAAATGAAAGAACTATAAAATGATCATGAAAAGAGGAAAAAAATAAAATATTTAATATTAATGATTAACTAAGATCACATGAATAGATTACATAGTCACCATTAATTTCCCGCATCACAAATAAAATTCATACCCAATTACAAGAATTTTAATTTTACATCACTATAAATAACCTATATATTTTTTTACAATAAAGATCAATGTGAAATCAGAAATCAAATAATTTTTATTTTAAATCTTAAAAACAAAACAAATTAAATGACCTAAAATAGCTTTCCTATTATATTTTAGAAAAAAAACAAAAACAAAACAACACTATAGATAGTAAGTTGTGTTTTGTGTTTGAAAGATAAAATAAAAACCCTAAGTCAACCAATTTCTTTTTTTGTCATAACAAATGTAGTAAGGAAATTTAAATCAAAATATTTTCCATTTTTAACATAAAATATCACCTATTGTTAAAAGTACCATCTATTTATATTGTGTATTAGATTCAAAATTTTCATACCTCCATCTTAAACATTAATCAATAAAAACTGGATTAAATATAGCAATAAAAATAAATAAAAACAAATGAAACCAGGGAAACTTTGCTTGGAAAATTAAAATACTATTCCGACAAATTTATTACTTGGGTTTTGGTCCGAGTTTAAATCTTACTGTTCAATCTTTACCCTGATATTTTAATACGACTATTGTAAACATAATCCGTGCTATAAGGAACACTTATCCATTTGTATTATACCTGTATTAAACACCCATAACTAACTGATGTGATGAATTTATTTTTAACCAAGGCTTAACTATCTCTGGACTGTTCGCTTGCTTTTTTTTTGAACATTCACTCTAGCTCTGCCATGGCTTTGTGGCACGAGCAGGCCACCCCCCCTTAGCTGGATGCCTCGAGATTTTCCCTTCCATCAATGGTGGTGTGCTCAGCTCTTTGATCTAAGGGCTATGATCTGTTCGGAAAATTTACCAATTCAGGGTTGTTGGAATTTGGCTCATTCGTTTCCCCAAACTCTTGGCGCCTGTTCAATATTTACTCCTACCACCTCTGTCCGAATCTTTGGAAGTATAAGGAAATCTTTCTCAGGGGCCAGCCATGAAAGATGGAGCTACTTTTTTAACAGTAAGCGATTGAATTCTCCCAATTCAATCTTGGAGGTATAATTCTCTTAAATATCATGTTTTATTTTTTTCTTATCCTTATTTCTCTTCAACACTAGGTTGTATGATACTAATCACTTTCCTTTCCCATGTTCTTAGTGTTTAACGGGTTTGAATGCGAGAAATTCTATGCTACCATCCCTTGACATTTGTGGAATCTAGCATTCACTAGTACAAAATTTTTCTGGGTAAGAAATGGTACGAGGTGTTTCCCATTTGGTATATGACAGTTTCTTTTTGCTTTCATAGAGTTCTGAGTGCTCTGCTTCGTTCTATTGTTTGTTTTATATGGCTGCTCAGAGGGGAAGATTCTTCTAAAGCCTCACTAAACCCTTACGAATCTTCTTTGCAGACCTTCTACTCAGGTTGCTCTCTTGGCTACAGTGTTGTATTTATGTATTTCTAGCCGAGAGCCTGGTAATTTCCTTGTCGGTAAATTATTGGTATTTTTACTCTCCTTTCTAGAAGTGAGACTTGTCAAGCAGCCTCGACCCTTGTAGACATTCTGTATAAGTTATATGTTTTTTTTTAATGGACTTTGTATGGAAGCTGTGGACATTTTATAGCCTTAATCATAGTTGTATTATTAATTTATTTATGGTTTCTTGAAGTCACAAATATTATCTTGTTTCCTTCTACAAAAGTCTTATTCTGAATTTTACACATAGGTTGCATTCTCTATTTTTTAATTTGACTTGTAAGCATTTCTCTTGATACCGTTTGAACATTGTTATTCTTGATTTACTAAGTGTAGAATATTATGATTTCCTTTTGCTGTAAAACCTTGCGTACTGATAAGTTTTTGAGATCATTTTCACTTGTGAAAATGCGTCTCTGTTTGAAGGTTATTTTGTTTTTATAGTTGATGAGTTTATAACTTAGGAAATGGGTAGGGTTTACTATTTGATGAATAGAGATTCTTCTATTTTATTTTCTCTTAATATCGCTCCGCTTTTACTAACGAACTTGATGGGATTTAATCCTTGTCAGGGTTTTCTTAGAGTTTCATTCCCCGAATGCCACTCCTGCTTAAGCCTGGAGGTTTCTTCAGGGTTTCTCATTAGGAGTCTAGGTTGCTACTTAATTTTCATTAGAAGAATAATATAACTTAGTTGAATTTTCTACATTGTCTGGGTTCCCCAACCTATGGCTTAGTTTGTTCCTCACACATTAAATCATTTCTTTTTCACTCGGACTCACACAAGTGTCCCATCTTGGAAAACTATGGTTCACATGTTCTGGTGTCTCTCAACTTACAATTTAAGCCATTCAGCTTACTCCACCAGTCCGTAGCTACAGGTGGCATTCAGGTTAATATTATTTTTATTGTTTCTTCACTATTACACAATAATTAGTACAAAGGTTCCAATATAATTTAATCGTTATAGATTTACTACTCACACTGTTCTTAGAAGAAAATAACATTGCGTTTTTATTCATTACAGATCCACCAGTAATATTGTTTTCATGCCCTAGCCTACTACGACAATTTCAATTACTCTTATGAGTCCAGGGTTATCATTACCACTTTAGTTATTCTATTTTTTCCTCTTAAAGAACTTGCGAACGCATGTTCGAATTTTATAAAACATGACTAAGTTTTCAGGTCAACAGGTTTGATCCAGGAGTATTTTCACATATCTGTACTTTCCAAGAAAGATAAATAAGCTCTTGGGTTAAGTTTCACCTTCGTTGTCTATTACCTTTTTCCACCCATCCATGAGATTCATCTGGTAGGACCTCCTCTGCCCCTGTGCTTGCTTGCGAGACCACTGTCTTTTGCAAGTCAGTGGCACACTTGTGCACATGCATAAACAATATTATTGCGAGTGGGTCCATTTCATTTTGGTATCAGAGCTATGATAGGCTCCAAGAAGTTATCATATTCGAATTTTGGATGCCTTGGATGAAATATTATACTTGTGATAGTCAAGAATTTAATTCAATTGTTTCAATTGTATTAGGGCTTGAATAATTCATCAACATATAGGAATATGTGCTTTTGGCATTAAGAAACTAGTAAATGACATTTTGAGCAAATGTGGAAAAGGAAAGAACGAATTATAGAGGCTCACGAAAAAGAATTAACAATGGAGTAGTAAGAGAATCATTGAGATTTTTAACTAATTTCATAGCAAAATTA
>APFE030928948.1:78945-89895 GCA_000404065.3 Pinus taeda | reverse complement strand
AACAAATTTAAAGGCAGAGCATGGCAGTTTCATGGATTCTACCTTAACACTTCATTTTCTTAATAAGATAAGATTCAATAAAGATAATTATGCACAAACATAAATCACAAGAACTGAAAGAAACACACCATCAATACATAAAGCCACATGGATCCCAAGTAGTGCTGCAAAACCATGGTCTTCCTTTGCCAAAAATGCTGGTAAAATATGTACAATATAGTCTCAAAACTATCCCAAGAGTCCAACCCTAAAGATGACTAAGAAATTACATAATATAGGAAAGCTAACACATTTCCTTGCCTCTAGGGGTCGAGCTCCTCCTTCTAGGAGCTCTTTCAACCAATTCTAAACTTAGCACTACAAACTAGGCAATCAAAACAACTTGCCTCTATAAGCTAGGAAACCAATTCATTCATTAATTTTTTGCCATTTGATGAATGAATCTTCTAGAATAGGTAAAAAGTGTCATGTTAACATGAAATTACATCAATTACATCAAAGAGGATGAAAAATCCCACAAAAAATTCAAAACTAGTCAATGCTACGTTTTCCTGAGCTGAAGGTGCAAAACTGGCAAATTTTCCAAACGCGTAGCATGCCTTTCAGGCCACTTTTGAGGCACTTCCCAGCATGAAAATGATGCAAAATTGGGCTTGTTGGAAATTTCTGGATGTCTACTCTCCAGACCAAGTGGAATTTCTCAATTTGGTGGCAATTTGCACCTCCAAAATGGCAATCTCCCAAGACTTCTTTCTGTGTGTCCAAAAAGTGGCAGAAGGTCATTTTTTGCTTGTTTTTTGATTTTTTGGGGGCTCAAATCTCCATGAAACTTCTTGGAAGTGGCTGAGAAAGTGTAATTTGTCATTAAAAATCAAAAAATGCTGAGTTTTTGTGAAATGGACCTCCCCAACTTAAGGGTAGCGCGCGGCGCGCTACTTGTTGAGCCAAAACCCTGATGCGTAGCGCGCCTGATCCCTACGCGTAGCGCGACTTTCAAATGCGTTTTGGAGGCCTTCCTGGTGTCCCAATTGGGCGCATGATAGCTCGTTGGAAATTTATCTGAGTCTAATTTCCAACCCAAGTGTAATTTTGCAATTTGGAGTTCATTTTCTGTATCGAAAATCAAATCTCACAAGACTGGTCAAAATGTGCCAAATGAGGCTGCCTCAAGGCAGATTGTTGTTGCTGTCAAATTTTGAATGCCTTCCTCAACTCCAAATTGAGCTCATGATAGATCATTGGAAATATCTTTGTGTCTAGTTAACGTTATACTCATCATGAAAGTCATTTGGCCAACCAAGCTAGGAGAAAATTTGATTTTCCCAACGTCACTTCAGAGGTGCATTCGATTCTCCTGAGGCAACCATATTTTTGACATTTCTCTAAAACCATGACACCTGTGTAAAAAGTGAAGGAGTTTTTTCTTCCTTGGCATGTTGTGGACAAAAAAATCTCTCCGCTTTCCAAAATTCATCTTTTATTTCTCAGAAACATCATTTGAGTAAAACCTACTACGATGTGTGGAACAATGGATTTTGTCGAAATGAAGCGAAATGAAGGGGATAAGAGGCTTCTAAATTCTTGGGGAAATTTTTGGAAGTAGGGAGGGATGTTAGGAAGTAGGGGAAAGTGGAATCGCGGAGATCAAGTGAGGGGAAGCGGTCCAAACGGGCAAAACATAGGCCTAGCCTAGAAAATTGCCAAGTTGTGGCAAGAAACTAGGGTTTGTGCAAAAATGAGGAATTTGGGGGATCTCAGTGATGGGAAGTGTTTGATAAGGTACATGAAGGATAGGGAAAGGTGTGAGAACATCTGGATACAAGTTTTTTCAATGATTTGACCGTCCAAGAGAAATTGCCTTCAAAACCATAGGAGAGGGAAATGACCTTACCTAGGCGCAACTGAAGCATGAACAAGGTGTAAAATGACTCATTAGACATTGACATGATAATGAAAACCCTCTTAATGATGATAGACTCAGCTGAATAGTGACATTGACTGACATTTGGGCAATTTTGAAAGGAGTGAAATCAAACCCTAGACCTAATGCCTAGTCACCAAAGTTTGCTTAAAGACTCACTGAAATGACAAAATTTGACCTGGACACTCTGAGACCACTTTGTAAGAGAATATTTGATCACTGGAGGAAGGCTAGAAAGACTAACACTAAAATTGGCTCTAATGGGGATGGTAGCTACTTGGAGGTGCCAAGAACGGCAGATCTTTGGGAGAGCAGACCAGCTTCTTAACCATTGGGCAATGGAGTCATGAACTCAAACTAAAATGCATGACTGAAAACTGATGACTCGGATGACACAAATTGACTCTCACTCAACTAAAAACTGACTCAATACTTAAACACAATCGAGAAACTGGAAATGATGCTCAAAGTGGAGCTTATTCACCACAACCTACTCTAACAGTTTCATTCATCACCTGATCAAGTGAAATGAAACAACCAGTGCAACCAAGTAAGTATCCCATTTGTTGTTCGAATTTTCTGCAAGTGATCACTTATGGACAACAAGAGAGAACTACTGAAAGGAAACTCCCATGACAACTTGGAAACAGATCCCTTGAATGATATGAATTCTCTATCCGCCTCCAAAAACACTGCATAAGGATCTTGAAGTTCATGCACACAGGGACTTAGCTCATCCAATGGATTACTTCTCTTCTCCTCATACCATGAATGCAAACTTTGATCTGAGCCTTGTGATGAGACCTCTGCTAAAAATGACAAAGAAATCGGCTTCCGGATCAAGTTCACGTCAGCACATGTTTCAAGCTCACATGTAGTCAATGGAGAAAGACTTTGACTGCAAACCTAATCCAAAACATCAGCTATTGGATCATGAAAAACTTGAAAAGACTATTTTAATGTATCCATTGAAAATGTATGACATCCTTCTAGTTGTTCATCTTTTTCTTGAGATATTTTACGAAGATTCTGCCTTATAAACTGAAATGCTTCGAAACAAAAGGGTATATAATCTTCCTGCATCATCAAATCATGTATTTCATCTTCCACAACTTCATCTGTAATTTGCCCTTCAATTTCATTTGGTGGCTGCAAATCTGATGCTACAGGCTGCTCAAGATTTTTTTTATCTGTCTCATCCTCAACATTAACACTGAGAAATTGCTGATTTGTTATAGGTTGTTCATTTGAGGATTTACTATGCAATCTACCCTTCAAAAATGGAAATGATTCAAAACAGAATGGTACAGAGTCACCTTGAATCATTAAATCATGTGTGTCCACTTCCAAGTCTTCAGCTGCAACTTGACAATCAATGGCTTTCGAGGATTGTAAATCTGCATATGAGAAGTCTTGAACAAAATTTTCATTGCTCTCAAGATGATTCAAATCAAGACTTGTTGACATTTGATTTCTGATTGCATGGTAGTTATCTCTGATGAAATGAAACGAATCAAAACAAAAAGGCAAAGATCCTTCACTTACTTCAAACTTTGATGCACTTTCCTTGTCACTGTCATAACTGATATGTGATGGCTGAACATTGTATTCAAGCTGCTGAAAATGAACTTCTTCCTCCCACAAACTAGCTGCTTGTTTGTCTGCAATAGCAGCTTTTGTTTGGTGAACATAATCATCATCATACTGATCAAACTGAGGCAAATCATCGGTATAAAACATATCATCAAGCATGCAGGTCATATTAACAATTCTTTCTTCACCAAGGTGATCTACAAAACAATCATTATCAGATCTATGACAACTAGGATAAGAAACAAAATGTTTTGGAGCAGCAACTTGTTCTTCTTCAATCAGCGAGCCATGAGCTATAACATAATCATCATTCCTCGCGTTGATCTTGTCCATCATCTTTTCCGCTGCACTTACTAAAATGTCAAGTTTCACCTCTAGAGATGTTGATTCGACCGGATCTATGTTTTTCATCTCTTCTTCTTTCAACGTTGCCCGTCAGATCAGCAGATGTGCCTCTACATTTACTGCATTGTTTTGAATCTCATGAAGCGTTTCAATATCCCTTTCTCTCAGCTGAAACTCCATCTCCAGATCAAAGGCACCCGAATATTGCAAGAGAGAAGATCTAGGAGTAGGCCTTATCTCAACTGGCATTGAATAATAAACTTGGTTAAATCTGGCTGAAAACTGTTGTACTGTCTCCCCTGGCAATCGTTTCAGCTGGTTATACTCTTCTATAATCAAGAAAAGGTTCTGCCTGATCATCCACCTGTCCAGAAAAACTTTGACGAACTGCCGGAAATCTGAAATTCTTGCATCAGGCAAGGTTTTGAACCAACTATTGACTTTGGCTTGCAAAGAAAGAGCAAAAAGACTTATACTAACATCTCGGCTATCAACTTCAAAAAGGTCTAGAAAAGACTCAAAATTCTGCACATGTTGCTCAGCATTGACATTCTTACATTCACCATCAAACCTCAGCAAGTATAGATCATAGTTTTTGGGAAAAGCATGAAGGACAGAAGGTAAGAAAAGAGGTCTATACCAATCTGGAATTTTATAAGGTGTAGGGGTATGTACAACAGGTATAGAATCAGTCTTGGTCTTTTGAGGTTCATCAATCTGAAGATGGTCATCAAAAAATTTGGAAGAAAGGTCTTGATCAAGCTCAAAGGCATGCAAATCTTTGGTATTCACAATCTTCAAAGGGAAAGAATCAACTGCAGGCCGAGGATCTCTTCTCAAATATAGTATACTTTGCAAAGCCTTCTTGACATTCTTGGGAAGAGAGAAGAAATAATTTATGACAAAGAACAAAATGTCTTGGATAAATTTCCAACTTGAATACCTAATCTGTCCATGTTGTCCTTTCATGTTTTTGTTGGTCGGGATCATCCTCCAGTGGAGTCTTTGGATCTGATCTCAAAAATGATTTAGAGTTGCCAGGTGAATGATTTCAGCCTTGTCAGTGTCTGATCGTTGTCCATCATCAAAAATCAGATCTGAACTCGATACATCTACTGGGGCAATTTATAAGTTAAGTGTTACGATTACAAGCTACACTGGAGATCAACTGAAGCAGCGTTTATCTACTATGCACTCACAGAGAAATGTGCAGTTCGAAGGCTACCTAGCGTGACTTCAGACTCTGTCTGTAGCTATAAATCAAATAACACTAGCATGCAAACCAGTTCTTCCCCAGTATGGTCGGCACTATGTTAGCGCTCAAATCCACCTTAGGCTGAAATAAGGCAAGACTCAAGGCCACATCAAACCACGCTCAGCCTCGTAGCTAGCCCTACGAGGACAGGAGAGGGCTCTCTCTGGGTCAAACTCAGCAAAAGATATTTGAAAAGGCTCGAGATGACCGAATTGATGACTGATTTAGGCTAGGTATTAAGTATAGTTTTTGCAGAGGTCCACTTGGGGCAAGATAGGCAATTATTTTGATGCCTTAAAGTAAGTGAGATGGATATATCAGACCGGTGAGAGGCTAAGGAGAGAAAGGGGTCTCAAGGATTCTCCTTAAACTGAAGAAAACATAGAATATTAAACAAATTTAAAGGCAAAGCATGGCAGTTTCATGGATTCTACCTTAACACTTCATTTGCTTAATAAGAGAAAATTCAATAAATATAATTATGCACATACATAACTTACAAGAACTGAAAGAAACACACCATAAAGACATAAAGCCACATGGATCCCAAGTAGTGCTGCAAAACCCTGGTCTTCCTTTGCCAAAAATGTTGGTAAAATATGTACAATATAGTCTCAAAACTATCCCAAGAGTCCAACCTTGAAGATGACTAAGAAAGTACATAATATAGGAAAGATAACACATTTCCTTGCCTCTAGGGGTCGAGCTCCTCCTTCTAGGAGCTGTTTCAACCAATTCTAAACTGAGCACTACAAACTAGGCAATCAAAACAACTTGCCTCTATAAGCTAGGAAACGAATTCATTCATTAATTTTTTGCCATTTTATGACTGAATCTTCTAGAATAGGTAAAAAGTGTCATGTCAACATGAAATTACATCAATTACATCAAATAGGATGAAAAATCCCACCAAAAAGTCAAAACTAGTCAATGTTGCGTTTTCCTGAGCTGAAGGTGCAAAACTGGCAAATTTTCCCAACGTGTAGCGCGCCATTTCTCTACGCGTAGCACGCCTTTCAGGCCACTTTGGAGGCACGTCTGGGCATCCAAATGAGGCACAAGTGGGCTTGTTGGAAAGGCCTGGATGTCTGCTCTCCAACCCAAGTGGAATTGCTCAAGTTTGTGGCCATGTGCCCCTCCAAATTTGCAATCTCCCAAGACTGCTTTCTGTGTGTCCAAAAAGTGGCAGAAGGTCATTTTTTGCTTGTTTTTTGACCTTTTGGGGGCTCAAATCTCCATGAAACATATTGTCAGTGGTGGAGCAAGTGTAATTTGTCATGAAAAATCCAAAAATGCTGATTTTTTGTGAAATGGACCTCCCCAACTTAAGGGTAGCTCGTGGCGCGCTACGCGTTGAGCCAAAACCCTGATGCGTAGCGCGCTTGAGCCCTACGCATAGCGCGATGCTCAGATGCTTTTTGGAGGCCTTCCCGGTGTCCACATTGGGCACAGGATAGTGCGTTGGAAAGGTATCTGAGACTAATTTCCAACCCAAGTGTAATGTTTCAATTTGGAGTTCATTTTCCTTGTCGAAAATCAAATCTCCCAAGACTGGTCAAAATGTGCCAAATGAGACTGCCTCAAGGTAGAGTGTTGTTGCAGGCAACTTTTGAATGCCTTCCTCAACTCCCAATTGAGCTCATGATAGCTCATTGGAAATCGATTTGTGTTTATTTATCATTTGACTCATCAAGAAAGTCATTTGGCCAACCAAGCTAGGAGAAAATTTTATTTTCCCAAGGTCTCTTCAGAGGTGCATTCGATTCTCCTGAGGCAACCATATTTTTGACATTTCTCTAAAACCATGACACCTGTGTAAACAGTGAAGAATTTTTTTCTTCCTTGGCACGTTATGGACAAAAACCTCTCTCAGTTTTTCAAAATTCATCTTTGAGTGCTCAGAAACATCATTTGAGTAAAACCTACCCCGATGTGTGGAACAATGGATTTTGTCAAAATGAAGCGAAATGAAGGGGATAAGAGGCTTCTAAATTCTTGGGGAAATTTTTGGAAGTAGGGAGGGATGTGAGGAAGTAGGGGAAAGTGGAATCATGGAGACAAAGTTAGGGGAAGGGGTCCAAACGGGCAAAACACAGGCCTAGCCTAGAAAATTGCCAAGTTGTGGCAAGAAACTAGGGTTTGTGCAAAAATGAGGAATCTGGGGGATCTCAGTGATGGGAAGTGTTTGATAAGGTACACGAAGGATAGAGGAAGGTGTATGAACATATGGATACAAGTTTTGTTGATGATTTGACCGTCCAAGAGAAATTGCCTTCAAAACCATAGGAGAGGGAAATGACCTTACCTAGGCGCAACTGAAGCATGAACAAGGTGTAAAATGACTCATTAGACATTGACATGATAATGAAAACCCTCTTAATGATGATAGACTCAGCTGAATAGTGACATTGACTGACATTTGGGAAATTTTGAAAGGAGTGAAATCAAGCCCTAGACCTAATGCCTAGTGACCAAATTTTGCTTAAAGACTGACTGAAATGACAAAATTTGACTTGGACACTCTGAGACCACTTTGTAAGAGCATATTTGATCACTGGAGGAAGGCTGCAAAGATGGACACTAACATTGGCTCCAATTGGGATGGTAGCTCCTTGGAGGTGCCAAGAACGGCGGTTCTTTGGGAGAGCAGACCAACGCCTTATCCATTGGGCAATGGAGTCATAAACTCAAACTAAAATGCGTGACTGAAAAATGATGACTCGGACGACAAAAATTGACTCTCACTCAACTAAAAACTGACTCAATACTTAAACACAACTGAGAAACTGGAAATGATGCTCAAAGTGGATCTTATTCATCACAACCTACTCTAACAGTTTCATTCATCACCTGATCAAGTGAAATGAAACAACCAGTGCAACCAAGTAAGTATCACGTTTGCTATTCGAATTTTCCGCAAGTGCTCACTTATGGACAACAAGAGAGAACTACTGAAAGGAAACTCCCATGACAACTTGGAAACAAATCCATTGAATGATATGAATACTCTATCCACCTCCAAAAACACTGCACAAGGATCTTGAAGTTCATGCACACTGGGACTTAGCTAATCCAATGGATTACTTCTCTTCTCCTCATACCATGAATGCAAACTTTGATCTGAGCCTTGTGATGAGACCTCTGCTAAAAATGACAAAGAAACCGGCTGCCAGATCAAGTTCACGTCAGCACGTGTTTCAAGCTCACATTTAGTCAATGGAGAAAGACTTTGACTGCAAACCTCATCCAAAACATCAGCTATTGGATCATGAAAAACTTGAAAAGACTACTGTAATGTATCCATTGAAAATGTATGACATCCTTCTAGTTGTTCATCTTTTTCTTGAGATATTTTACGAAGATTCTGCCTTATAAACTGAAATGCTTCGAAACAAAAGGGTATAGAATCTTCCTGCATCATCAAATCATGTATTTCATATTCCACAGCTTCATCTGTAATCTGCCCTTCAATTTCATTTGGTGGCTGCAAATCTGATGCTACATGCTGCTCAAGAATTTTGTTATCTATCTCATCCTCAACATTAACACTGAGAGATTGTTGATTTGTTATAGGTTGTTCATTTGAGGATTTACTATGCAATCTACCCTTCAAAAACTGAAATAATTCAAAAGAGAATGGTACGGAGTCACCTTGAATCATTAAATCATGTGTGTCCACTTGCAAGTCTTCAGCTGCAACTTGACAATCAATGGCTTTCGGGGGTTGCAAATCTGAATATGAGAAGTCTTGAACAAAATTTTCATTGCTCTCAAGATGATTCAAATCAAGACTTGTTGACATTTGATTTCCTGATTGCATGGTAGTTATCTCTGATGAACTGAAACGAATCAAAACAAAAAGGCAAAGATCCTTCACTTACTTCAAACTTTGATGCACTTTCCTCGTCACTGTCATAGCTGATATGTGATGGTTGAACATTGTATTCAAGCTGCTGAAAATCAACTTCTTCCTCCCACAAACTAGTTGTTTGTTCGTCTGCAATAGCAGCTTCTGTTTGGAGAACATAATCATCATCATACTGATCAAACTGAGGAAAATCATCGGTATAAAACATATCATCAAGCATGTAGGTCATATCAACAGTTCTTTCTTCACCAAGGTGATCTACAAAACAATCATTATCAGATCTATGACAACTAGGATAAGTAGCGAAATGTTTTGGAGCAGCAACTTGTTCTTCTTCAATCAGCGAGCCATGAGCTAGAACATAATCATCATTCCTTGCGTTGATCTTGTCCATCATCTTTTCCACTGCACTTACCAAAATGTCAAGTTTCAACTCTAGAGATGTTGATTCGACCGGATCTATGTTTTTCATCTCTTCTTCTTTCAACCTTGCCCGTCAGATCAGCAGATGCGCCTCTACATTTACTGCACTGTTTTGCATCTCATGAAGCATTGCAATATCCCTTTCTCTCAACTGAAACTCCATCTCCGGATCAAAGGCACCCGGATAGTGCAAGAGATCAGATCTAGGAGTAGGCCTTATCTCAACTGGCATTGAATAATAAACTTGGTTAAACCTGGCTGAAAACTGTTGTACTGTCTCCCCTGGCAATCGTTTCAGTTGGTTATACTCTTCTATAATCAAGAAAAGGTTATGCCCGATCATCCACCTATCGAGAAAAACTTTGTCGAACTTCCGAAAATCTGAAATGCTTGCTTCAGGCAAGGTTTTGGACCAACTCTTGACTTTGGCTTGCAAAGAAAGAGCAAAAAGCCTTATACTAACATCTTCGCTATCAACTTCAAAAAGGTCTAGAAAATACTCAAAATTCTACACATGTTGCTCAGTGTTGACATTCTTACATTCACCATCAAACCTCGGCAAGTATAGATCATAGTTTTTGGGAAAAGCATGAAGGACAGAAGGTAAGACAAGAGGTCTATACCGATCTGGAATTTTATAAGGTGTAGGGGTATGTACAGCAGGTATAGAATCAGTCTTGGTCTTTTGAGGTTCATCAATCTGAAGATGGTCATCACAAAATTTAGAAGAAAGGTCTTCATCAAGCTCAAAGGTATGCAAATCTTTGGTATTCACAATCTTCAAAGGGAAAGAATCAACTGCAAGCCGAGGATCTCTTCTCAAATACAGTATACTTTGCAAAGCCTTCTTAACATTCTTGGGAAAAGAGAAGAAATAATTTATGACAAAGAACAAAATGTCTTGGATGAAATTCCAACTTGAATACCTGATCTGTCCATGCTGTCCTTTCATGTTTTTGCTGGTCAGGATCATCCTCCAGTGGAGTCTTTGGATCTGATCTCGAAAATTATTTAGAGTTGCCAGGTGAATGATTTCAGCCTTGTCAGTGTTTGATCGTTGTCCACCATCAACAATCAGATCTGAACTCGATACATGTACTGGGGCAATTTATAAGTTAAGTGTTACGATTACAAGCTACACCAGCGATCAACTGAAGCAGTGTTTATCTACTATGCATTCGCAGAGCAATGTGCAGTTCTAAGGCTACCTGGCGTGACTTCAGACTCCGTTTGTAGCTATAAATCAAATAACACTAACATGCAAACCAGTTTTTCCCCAGTATGGTCGCCACTATGTTAGCGCTCAAATCCGCCTTAGGCTGAAATAAGGCAAGACTCAAAGCCACATCAAACCACGCTCAGCCTCGTAGCTAGCCCTATGAGGAGAGGAGAGGGCTCTCTCCGGGTCAAACTCGGCAAAGGATATTCAAAAAGGCTCGAGATGACCGAATTGATGACTGATTTTAGGCTAGGTATTAAGTACAAAGAGTTTAGGATTGATTTTTTATGATTTTGTTGAAATCAAGGGAAAGGCAATTTTGGGTG
>APFE030928948.1:29151-78935 GCA_000404065.3 Pinus taeda | reverse complement strand
ATTTTGGGTGCGGGGATGAGGCATAGTTTTTGCAGAGGTCCACTTGGGGCAAGATAGGCAATTGTTTTGATGCCTTAAGGCAAGTGAGATGGATATATCAGACCGGTGAGAGGCTAAGGAGAGCAAGGGATCTCAAGGATTCTCCTTAAACTGAAGAAAACATAGAATATTAAACAAATTTAAAGGCAGAGCATGGCAGTTTCATGGATTCTACCTTAACACTTCATTTTCTTAATAAGAGAAGATTCAATAAAGATAATGATGCAAATACATAACTTACAAGAACTGAAAGAAACACACCATCAAGACATAAAGCCACATGGATCCCAAGTAGTGCTACAAAACCCTGGTCTTCCTTTGCCAAAAATGTTGGTAAAATATGTACAATATAGTCTCAAAACTATCCCAAGAGTCCAACCCTGAAGATGAATAAGAAAGTACATAATATAGGAAAGCTAACACATTTCCTTTCCTCTAGGGTTCGAGCTCCTCCTTCTAGGAGTTGTTTCAACCAATTCTAAACTGAGCACTACAAACTAGGCAATCAAAACAACTTGCCTCTATAAGCTAGGAAACCAATTCATTCATAAATTTTTTGCCATTTTATGAATGAATATTCTAGAATAGGTAAAAAGTGTCATGTCAACATGAAATTACATCAAAGAGGATGAAAAATCCCACCAAAAAGTCAAAACTAGTCAATGTTGCGTTTTCCTGAGCTGAAGGTGCAAAACTGGCAAATTTTCCCAACGCGTAGCGCGCCTTTTAGGCCACTTTTGAGGCACTTCCCAGCATTCAAATGAGGCACAAGTGGGCTTGTTGGAAAGTTCTGGATGTCTAATCGCCAGCCCAAGTGGCATTGCTCCATTTGGTGGCTATGTAACCCTCCAAAATTGCAATCTCCCAAGACTTCTTTCTGTGTGTCCAAAAAGTGGTAGAAGGTCATTTTTTGCTTGTTTTTTGACCTTTTGGGGGCTCAAATCTCCATGAAAATTCTTGGTAGTGGCTGAGAAAGTGTAATTTGTCATGAAAAATCTAAAAATGCTGATTTTTTTTGAAATGAACCTCCCCAACTTCAGGGTGGCGCGGCGCGCTACGCGTTGAGCCAAAACCCTGATGCGTAGCGCGCCTGAGCCCTACGCATAGCGCGACTTTAATATGATTTTTGGAGGCCTTCCCTGTGTCCAAATTGGGAATCGGATAGCCCGTTGGAAAGGTATCTGAGGCTACTTTCTAACCCATGTGGAATTTTTCAATTTCGAGTTCATTTTCCTTGTCAAAAAGCAAATCTCCCAAGGCTGGTCAAAATGTGCCAAATGAGGCTGCCTCAAGGTAGAGTGATGTTGCAGTCAACTTTTGAATGCCTTCCTAAACTCCAAATTGAGATCATGATAGCTCATGGGAAATCTATTTGTGTTTATTTATCATTTGACGCATCAAGAAAGTCATTTTGCCAACAAATCTAGGAGAAAGTTTGATTTTCCCAAGGTCACTTCAGAGGTGCATTCGGTTCTCCTGAGTCAACCATATTTTTGACATTTCTCTTAAACCATGACACCTGTGCCAAACGTGAAGGATGGTTTGCTTCCGTGGCATGTTTGGGACAAAAACCTCTCTCATGTTTCCAAAATTCATCTTTGATTGCTCAGAAACATCATTTGAGTAAATCCTACCTCGATGTGTGGAACAATGGATTTTGTTGAAATGAAGCGAAATGAAGGGGATAAGAGGCTTCTAAATTCTTGGGGAAATTTTTGGAAGTAGGGAGGGATGTTAGGAAGTAGGGGAAAGTGGAATCGTAGAGATCAAGTGAGGGGAAGGGGTCCAAATGGGCAAAACACAGGCCTAGCCTAGAAAATTGCCAAGTTGTGGCAAGAAACTAGGGTTTGTGCAAAAATGAGGCATTTGGGGGATCTCAGTGATGGGAAGTGTTTGATAAGGTACATGAAGGATAGGGGAAGGTGTATGAACATCTGGATACAATTTTTTCCGATGATTTGACCGTCCAAGAGAAATTTCCTTCAAAACCCTAGGAGAGGGAAATGACCTTACCTAGGCGCAACTGAAGCATGAACAAGGTGTAAAATGACTCATTAGACATTGACATGATAATGAAAACCCTCTGAATGATGATAGACTCAGCTGAATAGTGACATTGACTGACATTTGAGCAATTTTGAAAGGAGTGAAATCAAACCCTAGACCTAATGCCTAGTGACCAAATTTTGCTTGAAGACTCACTGAAATGACAAAATTTGACCTTGACACTCTGAGACCACTTTGTAAGAGCATATCTGATCACTGGAGGAAGGCTGGGAAGACTGACACTAACACAAACCAAAGTCGAAAACACACTAAACCAGTGGCCATGGCAATCGGTGTGGAACGACGAGGACTTCGATCAAAGTGTGCTAACTGAGGCCCATGGAGACTGCGCAGGAGGTCAAAATAGCCCCTGGGAGCCCCAGATCAGGAAAAGGAGCTGGTTTTAGATGTGCGTTAGCAAACAGGGCCGAAATGGTAGAGCTTAAGCACTTGGTCACATTGGGAGCCAAGGGACCGCGGGCGGAAAAAGGTAAAAAGTGCCAACATACGACGGTGGGACCCACGGCCTGGAAACCGGCAGTTTGATCGAGACACCCTTGAATGGTAAGCGGTTTTGGAGAGGAGAAAAATCGCCGCGATCGCGCGTTATCAGTCGAGCAAGTCAACCATGCTCGATGTGTGAATGACATTGGATCTGGAGGAGCCCAGATCGGATGGCTAAGATTGTGCCCGATAGACAAAGCGGAATTGACAGGGGATGAAGCCGTAATTTAAGAGGATTTGGAATACCTTGACTGCCACAATGGAGAAAGCAACGAATTGACAAGTAGGCTGGCACAGTTCCGATGGAGACACGTGACTACTTCCTGAGCATTATGCTGATGCCGAACATGGAATTCCAAGCACATAGGCAACAGGCTAATCGACGCAGGAAGAAGAGGAAACGAATAGACGCAGAGGTCAAATGGCTAAATCCATGAGCAGAGATAGTGAACGGTAGATCAGAAGAGAGATTCAAATCGAAGAGTCTGAGCGACCAAGAGAGACAGTGAACAGTGAACCCTGAAAGGAGGATTGAGCATAGAGAGCACTAAAGCCAAGCAGAGGAGACAAAGGGCCGAGCTGACCATAGGCAGCATCGAGCACCAAAGAGCTTGAAGAATAAAGCCTTCCCATAGAGGAATATATCCGGATTGAACATCACAGTTGGCTCTTTCCACTGTAGACCGAGAATCGCAGAGCAGGTAGGAAGAATAAGAGTCTGTGTACTCCGAGTGGCTTGGGGAATCCAAGAACCACCCTGCCAAGCAAAATCTGCTTCAGTAGAACTCATATTGAGTCCCTGCATTTGTAATTCTCTGCTTAAAGACACAATAAAACAAGGCCACCACTGAAGGTGGACCGCAGACATAGCCCTCGAGACTAGGGTGAACTCCTTATTAAAACTTGTTTGTGTCTAGTATTGCTTACTATATTTATCTATTGTCTTTCCATTCAAACTGTTTGTGTATTGGCAATCTGATCAATTCGTTGTTTCAATCACACAGAACACACACCAGAACATGAGTCTGTAATACCTTTGTTTATTAAATATTCAACTGAGGTCACTCATAGGGTGAGAATGAGATCAAGTGGTATAAGAGCTCTAGGTTGTAAGGTTAGACAAGCTTGTGTTGGTTTATTTGTGAATGATCACTAGATCAAATCTCAAATTAGGAGAATGAGAGTTGGTGGAAACTAATCCTGAAATTGGGAGAGTCTATTCTCGGAAGACAATATCAGAAGAAGGTTCTACAGGGTCAGACCCCGAGTTTGTAGAAAGTTTCGTAGTTATGAAGTCTATGGTAGAAGAAATGTATAGGCACTTTAGAAAGCATAAGGATGAAGATTCATCAGGCTCTACACAAGATAAAGAAGGAGATGAATCTTATTCTCATGACCACTCTAAAGGAAAGGGAAAAGAAGAAATCTTTCCTACACCTCCTAGTAGCCCTGTGCATAACAAGAAGGCATCCTTGATTAAATTGGATGTCAAATTTGATTTGCCTATATATGATGGAGAGCTAAATGCTGAAAAGTTGGACAATTGGATTTGAAAAATTGATGTGTATTATAGGGTAAAAGCCATAGACTTAGACAGGAGTAAGATTCAGCTGGCAAGCCTATGCCTGAGAGGCACTACCTTGGTTTGGTGGGAAGGCAGAACCCAAGCTGATGTGAAGAAGCATGGTAAGACCATATCTGTCTGGAGTGACTTCATCTTTTCCATCTGAAAGCAGTTCTATCCATTGGCCTACATGCAACAAGCCATGATGAGTTGGAAAACTCTTCGGCAGTTGAAAGGGCAAAGTGTGCAAGGGTATACTCAAGAATTCAGAAAGAGAGAATTGATGTTGGGCATCTCATTAGACTCACCAGAAACTCTTTTGAGGTACACTAGTGGTCTACACGGCTACATGAGGCATAACATCCTCATGTTTAATCCCACTAGTATAGATGAGGAATCTGTACAAACTACTCGTCTAGAAGCTAGAGGAAAGAATGGAAATCCAAAAGTTGGGGGACCATCCCAATGCACTGTAAGCAAGAGCAAGGAGAAAAGAAAGCAGAAGTGGAAAGCAAGGAAGGCTAACATTGCACAAAGAGGCAAAGCTTCATGCACTCACTGTAAAAAGGAGGGGCATGATGATGAGCACCGTTGGATTCTGCATCCACAGTTGAGGCCTAAGAAGTCCAAGGGTAAGAAGAAGAAGATTGTTGCAGCTATTAAGAAATATTTGGGGTTAGACTCAGGAGATGAAACAATCATTGCAGCCATAGGTATAAAAGGTAAGAATTCTGAAGCATCTACTAGTAATTCTACTCAATCTGTCATTGATGAAGAACATGAGAGAAAAAGACATGAGCTTTTCCATATTCGAGTCATTTCCAAAAATAAAAATATTGAAACTTTGTTCGATAGTGGCTCACAAGTAAATCTAATTTCTAAAGCAATTGTAAAGAAATTGGGATTAACAACTACACATCATAAGAAACCATACCCATTAGGACGGTTGAATGATAAAGCACAACTACAAGTGACTGGACAGTGCAAACTAAAGTTTTCTTTTGGGTCAACATTTGTAGATGAGGTTGAGTTAGATGTAATTCCTTTGGATATATGTGGAATTGTTTTAGGAAGTCCTTACTTGTATGATAGAAAAACTATTTTCTATAGAGCTGAGAACGAGTATCTACTTGTCAAAGATGGAATCGAATATTTTGTAAGAGCTCACAAGCTTAAGAATAATTACACTCTCATAAACTGAGGATAGATGAAAAGAATGATAGATTCATGCAAACAATTCTTACTGATGGTTGTAAAGGAAAATACACCTGATAAGATCAAAATATTTGAAGGCTGTAATTCTAATCAGCAAACTAATATAGAAAATATTGTTTCAGAGTATGATGTCTTATTTCAAGAACTTAAAGGTCTGCCACCCAAAAAGGGAAGAGTGCATGATATTATTTTGCAGCAAGATGTTCCTTTGCCTAACATTGGGATGTATAGGTTGTCCTCTTTAAAGAATTTTGAAATCAAGAAGTAGGTGCAAGAGTTGCTCGAGAAAGGGTTCATCAGGCCTAGCACATCACCATGTGGGTCACCAATCATTTTGGTGAGAAAGAAAGATGGCTCGTGGAGGATGTGCATTGGTTACCGAGCACTGAATACAATAAAAAATCGTTATCCACTTCCTCGCATAGATGATCTTTTAGATCAATTGAAGGAAGTTGTTTACTTCACCAAGCTGGATTTGCACAGTGGATACCATCAGGTCAGAGTTGCAGAGCAAGATGCATGGAATACTTCTTTCCTTAGTAGCTAGGATTTTCATTGCTAAAAGAAAACAAATTATTGTTTATCATTTTAGATTGCATATTTAGGAATTTTACATCTACATCATGTGGTGAATCTGAAAGGAAAACTTCTTAAAAAAGATCAACTATAAAATAAACCTCAATGAACATAAAAATGCTTTGGAACCTAATGCACAACATTTAGAAGTCTAGGCTAGAGACGTATTCTGGCGTCGTAAAGCCTGGTAACTATCATTTTCATCGTAGGTTGAGTGATTCCTCCTCTTTGATACGACAAGTGCCAATACGGACTTGCGCTCCCACGTACCATCAAGTATATATTGGGAGACCATAATAGGTTGATATCCTTTATGTTTAGGAAGCTGTGTCTGCCACCCTATGAACCGCAATGCACTGAACACAGCATTCAGGAAGATTTACTGCCATAAGTAAAGTCATTGGTAATTTCTCTTTAATTTACCACCAAGTCGTACATTGCAGTTTTGCGATTGGTTTGGTAATCCCTCTGTCTAGGTTTCCAGAGCAGTCACTTTAGTTCCTTTTCGACTCCTTAAAAGAAAAGGTCCATCTGAGCACTTGTCACTTCAGGCTCATTAAAAGTCAAAGGCGACTAGAGTCACCTTTAGCTTTTTCTCAAGTCTTAAAAATTGAAAAAGCAAGTTGTGTCAAAGCGTCATAAAATTTATTTAATACGGAATAACATCCATGTTCCTTCATTGATATTAGGTTGAGGTAATGGAGTCTAACAATCAATGATTTCCCCTTGGGGGAAATCCTAGTCCTTTCTCTTCTTGGGAAGATATTGGTGCTCCATACATGGCTACATTGTCCCTTCCAAGAATCACAATTGGCCTGTCGGTATGGCTATTCTAAACCTATGACATTCAAAACACCTTAATTCCTCGGTAAACGAATCAGCAACCAGGTGATATTAGAGTTGTTCCCTCACCTTCTACTTCATTTGTTTATCCCTCTCCTTCTTCCTCTTCACTTGGTGAAGCTAATGATACTAAAAACCAAGTAACTGAGAAGAAGAAGAAAGGGAAGGAGACGAAGAAGAAGAAGCCAATCAAACAAGGGGGCAACCATGCATCGTCCAGCGAAAATCCACACACCGCACCTTCCAAACGCAAATCTTCATGCATAATTTGCAAAGGAAACCACTATCATCGAGATTGTCCTTGCATCTTGTGAATCTTGAGAGACTGGTCTCCCCGCTTGCACCATCCAGTGTCATCGACCTTTGTCGATCATGTTGAGAATACACCATCGACTAGTGAAAATGAAGTCAATGGAAAAAAAAGGAAGATCTATATTTCCTTGTAGGTTTTGTGAGGGCGATCATGCTCTTCACCATTGTCTGTTTCTAGATGAAGCTAAAAGTGTTTTGGATAACCATCCTACTTCACTACAGCGACTTCCACCTAGATACAAGAAACTCTTGCCAAGTCCATCGCTAGTTGAAAATCCAACTGACATACCTCCGTTGTCGGTCGAAACGCCTATCATTGAAGATAAACCCTCTGAGTCCACATCGGACCAATTTTAATAGGTCAAGATGGCAGTCGACCCAGTCTTTCCTTCAGAAGGTCCACCTTCAAATGAGACAAGTCTCTAAAGAGAATGAGAATGACACCGTTCAAATTCTTTTTGTTAACTCAGAGTCTGATGAAAATGGGGGCAATCTACCCATTCCTTTACCACGGGAGGGAAGTTCCCCATTTCAAGAGATTCATCCGGCCATTTATTCAGTCCCTTCTCCAAGCAATCTAGTCATTTCCTTTGATTGGAATCTACTAGCGGGACCCCACTTTCCATCTAATGTGCCATTTAGAATCATAGTACAAATTTACAGAATTATTATGGCTAGCACTATCATAGATGAAGGGGCTTCTGTGAGTATCCTTTCCTTAACTGCTTGGAAAGTGCTTGGTTCGCCATCACTTCTGCCTGAGAATCGAAATTTGTCAGGCTTCAATAAAGGAACCAGTCGACCATTAGGGATCCTTCCAAATGTGCCTATAACTTTGAGAATAAAAAACGTTCACTTGAATGTGATGGTAGTCTAAGGGCCACTATATTATAATCTACTCCTTGGGCGTGACTACATTTACAGCACGAGAGCTATTGTTTCCTCACTCTTTCGGGTGATGTGTTTCTCGTATGAAGGCAGAATGGTACAGCTTGTCAACCAACTTTCATTTCCCTGTTCAAACACAGCTGCAAGTCAAATTCCATCCCTAAATGGTCTCTTTGCACAAGGAATGTCTCTTCAACCTCCAGTTCGTCCACCTAATTACCACGAGTGATTAAGTGAATGTGACGAAGCTTAGGGGGCATGCACCCTGGTCTGCTTCAGTAGGTGAACCCAGCTGAAAGATAGATTTCCTCGTAGGATATATGATTGATCTGAAACACCATTTCCTTGTAAGATTTGAGTATCAGTCTGAAATATGATTTATCTGAAACACCATTTCCTCGTAGGATTTGAGTATCAGTCTGAAACTCAAAGTTTATGTGATTGGAAGCTCACACCATTCACCTTTGTCTATTTCAATGGACAAAGCCAAGGAAGTGTTTTGTCTACTCCGTGGACGGAACAATCTCTCTTAAATGCAAGGACTTCCATACGATGACCTAGAAACTCCACTTTTCTTTATACCTAGGGGCATGCAAACCTTTTTTATGCAAGTGAAAAGCAACCAGCGTAACTCTAACCCCGTAGTATTTTACTAACTTCAACTGCTTAGGTTAGGTGATTGGTCTGATCCACCAATCACCTTTGTCGGCGGTCCCGGTGAAGCAAAGGAGACGTTTTTTCTAAAATTTGCTACCTAACCTCAGTAGTTGGTTATTTCTAGCTTGCATATAAAAGGCACTGAGCAAAGTTTCGCATGGGCCAAGCTCATTAAAAAATGAACCTACAAAATAAGAGACATTTTTAAAAAATGACTGGAGGGATCAATGTTTCCGTAAAGTTCAATCTCATTAAAAATAAAACTAGCACTAAGCACATGTTGGCACAAGGTTCAAGCTCATTAAAAAATAAACCCACCACTTAGCATAGTTTCTAGATATTCAAAATCATTAAAAAATGAATCCACCCTCGATAAATAACCTTCGTGATTGCATTGCTATGATCCCTTTGAGCCTTGGTCGTGTTCTTACCGTAGCCTCCACTCTTTTAGCCGATCATATGCCTCCACTTGATTGCTTACCCTTTTGAGGAGCAGTTGTGACAAGTGATTCTATTAGCTACCCTCTATACACTACCATGATTAAGAAGTTCCAAACTTACCTGGAACCAGTTTCTACCCAAATATACCACTCGTTCCTCAAAAATGAGTCTCTTTTAAGCTCTTTTTAGACTCGTAAAATATGAAAAGATTGCCGAGCTACTAGCCTTTCCAGCTCGTTAAAGTAAAGGGAAGCACCATCCCTCCTCTATATTTTATTCTTTTTGGACATTCTAGATCATTACACAAAAATATCGAGTGCTTGTCTTGTTCGGCTCGCTAAAGCTATAGAAAAGTCATCCCTTTCGTATTATTTTATACTTTTTCAGACTTAAGGGATTATGTCACGAAAAATGACTGTTGGAGTTTCCTTTTCGTCCCTTTTAAAACTCTCTAAACATGAAAAGGACCAAGTTATATTTGTTGTTAAACTCGTTAAAACAATAGCGACAAACTTGTCCATTCGGACAAGAACGAGTTTCACTGTTGCTAGGCTCGCTAAAACATAGTGACAGGTTTGCCCGAAGGGAAAATTATAGAACAAGCATATGTTATCCTCCTCAAGCTTGACAAAAATAAAGAGGTACTAGTTAGCAATAACTAGGGGAAAAGGGAAGAAAACTTGAAGAACTTCATTGGTAGCAGGTCGCTCTTGAACATGACACTTTCACTCTATCACCATGATTGAGTCGGGTTGGGTTATTCCGTTCACCATCACCATTGGTCCTCCGTACCATCCATGGGGTTAACGATACCAATCCATCATAGTGTCGCTGATATGTTCAAGAGAAGTCACTCAGAGAATTCACCAACCTAGCTAACGCCTCATCCACTGCAATACTTTCACTCTCCATTTTTTCATGACTACCACCCTTGAACCTTGTATCGTCAAATCATTTTCACCTCCACAAAATCATTTGCTTCATTTCATGTCTTAGATGTGGGATTCATTAAGGCCATCCTACAACGGGTCACTTCTTGTCGACATCAGCTCATTGTCCAAGAAGTTGACTTAGGAACAAGCCTTTCAGTACTTTGAAGCTTACATGCCTCAATGGAAAGTTTCTCACTTCCGGCGACAGGTTGACATCAATGGCCTTCGACCGAAAGATTTTGTGTGGTGTTTGACATTGAGTCATATATTCACACCTCGTGAATTCTACTGTAGTACCTTGAGGGTCATTATCATTATCAGTGATTCCTCTCGCACCTGTTAACAACTTAAATCATTGGCTGGTAATCAGGGTGATGTCTTTCCATGTTCGACTTCAGAACATCTTTTCACATAGATCGACTTTTACATCGAGTGAAGATTGAACAAGTTTGAAGACCCCAAATCTAGTTTTATCCATCTGGGCTATGATATATTTAGGAAAATAAAGACATCAAATGTACTCCATAGCTACATAGATGATCATCCAAGCTAAGGGATGATGGCTCTACAAAAATCACCAGTCTGCAACAGCAGATGATTGTCTGTCCTATGTACATGAAAATGAATTTATAAAGCTGAGCATGGGAATGCCCACCTCAACTAGATCATGAAAATAATATGAAGATAATGTATTGTATTGTATCTTATTATAGGTCACCTTCCAGTTCGAAAAACCACGGATCCTCATGATAAAGCATTTCACCCGACATCAGAAGATTTACGACCTCATGCTTTAGGTGGCAACTGTTATAGACATATTTGGGCACTACAACCCCAGTCACATATATTGATAAACCAAGGGCTCTTAAACCCCTAAAAGTGTTGTTCCACACCCTAGAAGATCAAGGTCAACTGATCACATCATTTCCCAGAATTTCTCCCTAAAAAACCATTCATAACTAGTCAAAACTAGACCATACAGACTGCTCCATGCTGAGGGTGTGATGCATACTAACTGTAACACTGGCCAAGTGTGATGCATACTGAAAGAGCCTTCTATAGGGTGCGACGGGCGAGAGTAGACAAATGGCAGAGACAGTTTGCTAAGTGGAAACCCAGAGAATGTTCTAGAAACTTCTCCTATGACACTTGCCTCTCTGAATTCACCCAGGGATGAGTAAGAGATCATGAAATCTCCAAGTGGAACCAAGAACTATCAGTGAAAAGACACTAATCAAAAACCCAGAAGCTGACTCACCCCCCTGCAAATATCTATATATGGATCCCTCATCACAGAGATCTAAAGAGGCTGGAATTTTGTAATTTGTAAGGAAGTGTTGTTGGCTTCTCTTTGAGACATTGCATTGTTGGGTGATCTTACTTTTCATGATGTGACGAGGGCTTTCATGCTGGGAGGATGATGCTGGATCAGACAGTTGGGTTGTAATCTTCTCTTCTACTTCTATTATCAATAAAGTTATTTGAATTTTCCTCCATATACTTGTGTATTTGTGAATCTTGCTATTTGTGAATGCAATTGTATGGTTAATGTATTTCTAATTCTTCATTGTTTATGGTATTATAAATCTCTGTGCTTTTATGGTGTTCTATTACTTTGCCTCTACAGGTGTTCTTTAAAGTGGGACAAGTGAGAAAGGAGTGTCAGGATCTATCAAAGGAGAGAGGAAACAAGCAAGGACCCAAGCGAAAGATTAAGGCTGGTGTTCTCTACTTCTCTCTTATCTATATTCCATAAAGGAAAACACAAGTTACTTTGAATTGTTTGTTTCTAAGATAGTTACCCATCTTAGTGGGACTAGCAGATCTAAATAGACACTAGTTTTCCTGGAAACAACTGTGACAGCGAAAGTGCAATTTTCTTGGAAAAGAACCCTGCATATCATTTAAAGACATTTCACATTGATGTTCAATATCACTTTGTGAGGGATATGATAGAAGACAAAAAGGTGTTGTTGGTAAAGGTGGACACTTTGAAGAATATTGCAGATGTAGAGAAACAATGGGTGTTGCAGGGCTAGATAGATGATTAAGATCTCTTGTGGTCCCCTGTGGAAAGAAAACAACAAGTGGGAGACTGTTGGGTTGTGTTATATTCTTTCCATGACTAGCCCACGTAGTTAACCAGGGGTTAGAGGGGGACGGAGCCCTCCATTTGTTGCGCCGATTGTGTAGCGGGGGGGTCACAGGGGGTTTGAGGGGTGTAGGTAAACCAACTCTATGGGGTCTGGGGCAGCGCCCCGGAAAATTTTGATTTTGGAACCTATGTTAGGTTGAGCAGACCCGCCTATGGTTTTGTGCATGATTTTTGCACATGTTTTTTGATGCAATGGTTTTTGGTCCATGGTTTTGGACGTGATGGTTTTCAGTCCATGGTATTGGATTCTTAGGCATGTATAAATATGTATTATAACATTGAGAGGAACATAATGAAAAATCAAGCTGGTAGTCCCGGTTTTGGGATCCAGGGGAAAATCTTTGTGTATATGTGTTTTATGTTATGCTCTCGCATTGTTTATTTTATTTGTTTTAGAATTCGTATGCAGGTAATTTTTGTACGGGGTTAAAACCTACACCTAGGGTAAATTTTGGTAAATTCTGTAATATCTTTTTGTAAACATGTATAGTCTCCGCAAAATTTTGAAGTGGAGGCTGAAGATAGTCAAAGTAAAAGGGAATTTAGTTCCTTACGTGGGTAAGTGACAGGAAGGTTTTGAGACCCACCCATGGTCCGCGGACCATGGTATTGTAAAAGAAAATATATAAATAGAAGAGTCATAGCGAGTCTAAGGGATATCGAATTGATAAGAATTTTTGTAAGGGAAAGTAAGCTAAGGTACGAAAGGTCTATTTCTTGTACTTAGGTGAAGGGGAAGGCTCCTACAACAAAGTGTGCAAAGACCTTCGTAAGTCTACAAGATGAGTGTGCGGGCCCCTGCAGCTGAGTGCGCAGGGAAAATAAGTCTGTACTTAAAATATTATACTTAATAAATATAGTTTCGAGCCAATTCTGATGCATCTGTGTCTTAATTTTTACTTCTGCAAGTTCCCATACTTTTTCTCTATGTTGCAATTTATATGAATTAATGCTTATTTGGTGACCGAAAGTAGTAGATTGGTATTATTTATGCACATTGTGAATGATGAAAACCCTTTGCCAAGATCTAGATATTGTTTAAGTGAATTTACTGTAACCATCTCTTTCAGAAGGATTAGGGTTCGTGAAGATAGACCTAAGCCCTAGGAACCATAGGAACTTATCACATAGGCCTCTGGATGAAGAAAACTAGTTTTGTCATCCCCCAATACTACTTTAGGTGATAATACAGCCTGCGCTACGTGGGTTGTTGCCAAAAGGGCAAGAAGTTAGGGTTTTATTGGTTAGCGCATATAATGTTGAACCTAGATCAAGCCCCATCAAGCCAACAAATGGTTCTATCGTCGCAACCAGGATCTGTCTGAGGGATGTGCAACATTGAATAAGTGGTTCCCTACTAAGAAAGAAGTTGAGAAGTGGATCGATTGGAAGTTGCATGCGTTTGCAGCTCAGGAGAATAGAAACCCATGTTTATCAAAGGAAGTGTATATGAATGGATACATATTCACAGATGAACTTGAAATATTCTTCTGCTCTTTTGCTTGTGAATTAAATCAATGGTTGTCCAAATTGGTGAATAGTCAAGGTATGTGGAAGCTTGACGACCCTATTTTGTGGACCCTAGAACTGGTGAAGTGCTTGGAGGCTTTAGAAAATAACATTGCATGAGATGTCGGCCACTAGATTGATTGTATTATGGGAGGATTCATCACTGAGTTCGCGATCGGTTCATCTTCTAGCTATAGTGAATGAGAGCGGAGGTTCCTCAAGGGACCAACGGGTAAGTAACTAAAATCTCTAAAGACCCAGATTAAGATGTTATTATTTCAAAAGTGGGTTATTCCTTTAAATTGATGTTTGGGACTACATGAAGTGGGAGATAATTCAGAAGGAATGAAGAATCTGGTTCTGAATACAATTCGTTGTTAGGATCTGCTGATAACGAAAATGAAGGCAAAGCTAAGGTGCCGAAAGATCCAAATACCGCAAAAGTCATGGTTTTTATACCACTATTTCTAAATAAGCTGGTGTTTGAGGGCATGCTATTGGGACACATTCCATCGCTCAAGCTTGAGGATTGTGACTTGGCATACCATGAGAAGTTCCCACAGCTTGCCCTGAATAAATATTTGGAGAAAATTTACTACGAAGAAACCAGAGTAATGCGACTGGAGACAATAAAGTGGGTCGCAGGAGTTGAGAAAGTAGGTTTGTTGAATATGCTCTAGGTGCCACATTTCAACATAACAAACATCAGCATGGTATGTGTTAGAAAACTTCTCACCCTAGTGCATAATGGGTGTCTTTGGCTAGGAGAACCCATCCATATTACTGATATTCTGATCCATCAAATCACGTATTCTCTCTACCAAGGGGTGGATCTAGTAGAGGTGTTTGGAGGCAAAACCAAAGAAAAGAAACTCGCAGACCAAACGAAGGGAGAGTTCAACTTGGTGAAGAATTTGTGTGGCTATTCCATCCACTCTATTACAAACAAATAGGTGCAGTTTTCCACGTAGATCTTGGCATGCCAGATCATGTGGAAGTGTCACGTGGATGAGGTTCTACCGCCGGTGATTTCATCAGATGCACAATGTGCTAAGGTGTCGAGTACAAATGGGCGCAATACCTTTGTAAGGAGTTTTTAACAAACTGTTTTGAAGCATGGGATGAGACCAAGGCATTCCATTATGCCTGGTTATTGTTGTTGATCGTACTGGTCACATGGAGCATGCTAGAGGATAGCCAGTTCCCTCCGCAAGACCCAGACCTTCTAGATGCAGTGAAGTTCACATCACTCTCGGTGATCAAGGATGTCACACAGATCACAGAGACCAAAATATTATGGGTGCTTGTGGAGATGGATCTATGCACGGTGGTCAGCCAGATGGCGAGGCTATCATTGAATCTATATGAACAATTGTATCCTTATGCAGAGTTCAAGGAAAAATTTCACAATTTTTCTATCCGTGCAAGATGGGATCCAAAAAAGACATGGTACAAGTTACCCTACCTGGTGGCTAAGGCAGTTGTACAGGAGGTTGTTGGGGTATGAATAGGGGAGTGGATGCATCCATTAGATATCGGTGCGGATGTAAGTAAGGCCAGGGAATGTTCCTCTGCACATACCACATCCACACAGAAACAAAAGGAGGTAAAGCAGGTTGTAGCTTGGGAGAAATATACACAGAAGAAGGAAACGGGTTCCAAGATAGCTGTTGAGAAAGAACAGGTGGCCAAGGAGATTATTATAGAATTTGAGGAGTTTTCTTCTCAGCACACCAAGGACCAGGAGGAGTTTGATGTGGAAGGAGGTGGGGGTGCGGAGTAGGGCACTCTCTTTACAATAAAGAATCACTCAAAGCAGAAAACTTTAGGACCAAGCAAGAAGTAGAAGTCCACTAGATTATCCCAGGTGGATCTGCTAGTGATCACAAAGGGGGACTTAGATGAGATTAGAGATAAGGTCTATGACACAATAACAGAACTCTAGACAGAATTCAAGTAGAAGCACCAACAGTGCTAGGAAACATGCAGAAGGATCTACGTGACCTACAAATTCAAATGAGGTGACTTCAAGTGATTGTTGGCCAGGCGAGAGGGATTTAGGCGAGCCTGCAGCAAGCGAGCGTGACCATGCTAGATTCAGATCAGACTCTACATTCCTGTAGAGGAAGAGTCAGCAGAAAAGATTTAGAAGTTAGTTACAGTGGTCAAGGAATCAAAGGATGAAATCGACTGAGTCTGATTTGAACTACAGCTATAGATTTCAGAACTACAGTTGAAGTTGTAGCCAACCATTCCGCCAAAAGTCTAGGAGCAACGTGGAGGAGCGATCAAGGAAGGGGTCGCCACACTAGATGTAGCAGTTAAGGACTGCACATACTTATTCGAGCAAACCATGGAACATTGGAAATCTCTGCAGGAGGACCCCACTCTACAGAATATTGGCACTGACATTAGGGAGAATCTGCAGCAGTTTGATGAAATCAGGTTGACTACGCACACTTTGGTACCAGTCCAGAGCTTCACACGCTTATAGGAAGGAAATCAGCTGCAAACATAAATTGAAGAGTTTCGTCATAAAGAGGCCATCTTGAGGGACAAAACCTAATCATGGATGGAGGAAGTAAGCCAACTCACTCTATCAGTTCAAGACAAGTTAAATACCATCCAGCAGACACATAGAACAACAGGCCTTGTGGTGGAAGGCCCTACTAGAGACAATCTTGTCAAAGAAGTACAACAGGCTGCGATGCAGGGTACAATTGATTTACAAGTTTTGAAGATGGAGTTCCATGAACTCCATGACAAGATTGCAGCACCAGTCGAGTGACTCGAGGACAAGTCACCCAGATTGCATTAGGGGCTTGTTGGGATGGGGTCCCTGGGGTAAATTTTGTAATATCTTATTGTAAACATGTAAATATTCCACAAAAAGTGGAAGCAGAGCACGAAGATAGTCAAAGTCAAAGGGACTTTAGTTCCTTAGGTGGGTAAGTGATAGGAAGGCTTTAAGACCTGCCCATGGTCCACAGACCATGGTATTGTAAAATAAAAGAAATAAATAGAAGAGTCATAGCGAGTCTAAGGCATATTGAACTGATAATAACATTTGTAAGGGAAAGTAAACTAAGGCAGGAAAGGTCTATTTCTTTTACTTAGGAGAAGGGGAAGGCTCCTGCAACTGAGTGAGTGGAGACCTTGGTAAGTCCGCAAGCTGAGTGTGCGGACCCATGTGGCTAAGTGCGCAGAGAAAAGAAGTCTGCACTTGAAAGATTATACTTAATAAAGACAGTTTTGAGCCAATTCTTATGCATTTGTGTCTTATTTATTACTTTCACAAGTTCCTATATTTTCGCTCTATGTTGCAATTTATATGAATTAATTCTTATTTGGTGTGAAAAAGTAGTAGATTAGTATTATTTATGTATGTTGCAAATGATTAAAACCCTTCGCGAAGATCTAGATATTGTTTAAGTGAATTTACTGTAATCATCTGTTTCAGAAGGATTAGGGTTCGCGAAGATAGATCTAAGCCCTAGGAACCGTAGGGACCTATCACACAGGCCTCTGGATGCATAAACCTGGTTTTGTCATCCCCCAATATTGCTTCGAGTGAGACTGCAGCCTGTGCTACACAGGTTGTTTCCGAAAGGGCCAGTAGTTAGGGTTTTGTTGTTTGGTGCAGATAACATTGAACTTGGGTCAGGCCCCATCAACCCAACACACACCCAATCATAGAGAAAACCCTCTCTGTTATATGGAATTTACGATTGCAGACAAAAGTATCTCCCCTAGGTCAGTGGCTACATAAGAAAAATAGAGAGACAAGGAACATGTTTTTTTCCTTAAAGTAAATAGATGATGGAGTGAGGCCTACCTAAAATCCTTCGCACACTTCACTCCTTCTTCAGCTTGGAAGTTCTAATCCAAGATATGATTGCCAAAATTAGAACTTGCACAGTCGGATATCACGAACCAAGAAACTACGAGAGCTATGTAGTATCATTTAGTTACTTCATTCAATAGATCGACATGGTATTGAAATAAGTGAAATTACAAAATCACATATATGAAAACAGTGTTTTCTTTTAATTACTATAAATGGAAGGATATTACAACCATAAGAAGCCATTTATCTTGTAAAAGAGCTACTCCAAGTTGTTGACTTGTCCTTTCCTTGTCACAATATGCAACTCCAACACCCTAAATGCATGGAATGATGACCACTCACTGTAGCAGCATAAGGGAATAATCACTCTCCAAAAGCCAACCCCCAACCACATAGAAGGTCAAAAATATATAGAGATATATGGTAATTTGGGAGTTCTTATCCAATTACGAATCTAGGGTAAGATATCTACCTTTGGGGAAGGGATAAGATCAAAGGATAAGTGGTGAAAAATCTAATGTAGGGATGGATATGATATAAATATTTTATCCAAGGTAAGTAGTTGTAACAAATTCTAGAAACTCCTAGAAGAGTAAGCTTCTGGAATCCTGATCATTCTCCAGGATTTCTAGAATCAATGAAGGTGCAAAGGGGAGAAACCTGTTGGTGACCCACGCAGGCCATAGTGGAGCAACCTACTGGTGAATGCACCCGTGTTGGCTTGTTGGGACCTGACCTAGGTTTAGAGGTGATTTAGCCAAAAAAATCTTGATACTACTGGCGCTTTCAGTAATAGTCCGTGGAGTGTGGACCGAGGTCTCACCCGAAGTAGTATGGGAGGGTGCTAGAACCAAGTTTTTGCACCCTAGAGATATCTGATGAGTTCAAGTGGTCTGCGGTTCGACCTTGTGCACACGTCGCTATGCGCACTTACCCATACCTCACAGCCTGAGATGTTGCCTTCGCGTAGCCCTACTCAGGGGTCAAATGCTGTTATTACCCAAGTTCTTACTAGTGTTCCATGATTAGTTGATTAATTTAGCCTACTAGTATGCGTTAAGTTATACTTACCAATATAGATCGTTCATACAAGTGTGCACAGTAAATAGATAGTATATTTGCAATTGATATCAAACATGTAATAACTCAAGGACAGATACACATAATTTGGATAAACCTTCTCTTTATTATTATCTTCTTTGGTTACAGACTCAACCCCACCCTGCGCACTTAGCTGCAGGGGTTCACGTACTTAGTTGCAAAAAACTAGGCCTCTGCACACTCAGCTGCAGAGGCTTCTCCTACTCTACAACCCAAGACACACTTAGATTCTTATTCTTCACTTCTAATTCACTATCTATTACTTTGCTATATTTTACACTTAGAACCTCGCTCTATTTATACAACCCCATGGTCTGCAGACCATGGGTAGGCTGACATTACATTACAAGACTAGGGAGGACAACCCTGTGACCCTATCATACACTTTGCGCTCCGCGCCCGCAATTTGTGGAGACTTTACAACAAGATTAGATCAAAACTTGGGCCTTGAGACCCAAAACATGCCTTAGGGAGATTCCATGCCCAACAGACCCCAACACAAACATCATGACTCGCCCTCGATTCACTCTATCGGTGCGGTAATCTTGGCACGGAGTTCCTCCAACTATCCTCGAACTGTGCTGATGTTGGCAGTGCACTGAGACGCTACTTACTAAATCTATTTCATCCTCTGTTCCGAGACCTACGTGTCTAGGATGCCTCTCTACATTAATGTGTGCATCCACTCTATGTGTGCGAGCTTTCCTTTGATGTTTTTTGTGATATTGAAGGCCTTGTCAATCCACGGCTGGATGCGCACTTTAAGAACTGCCTCCTTATGTCATGCCGCATCCACCTGCTCCTTCAGTGTGTTAGCTTGCTGCATCCTTGCAAGCCGTTGAGTGAGGACTACTGTCTACGTAGTTCCTTGGACATTCTCAAATTGCTGCTAGATTTCTGACGCCTCTATCTCCAAGCACTGGATGTTGGGGTCCTCCTTCAGAGTTGTGAGGACCTCAAGTGCTTGCTCCAACAAAGTGGTACAGTCTTACACTGTACCTCCAATTTCTTCCAATCTCGTTGCGATAGCACTAGTGCGTTGTTCTCAGACCTTCGAGGGAGTGGAAGGTTGCGCCTTTAACCACAGCTCAGCAATCTAAAGATTCAGCTCCAACTGAACCTTGGTCGTTTCTTCTCTAGCTTCGCGGACTCCAGTTCCCAACCTATGGATCTGCACCTCTACTTGTAGATCTTCTGGGATTGCTAGCTCTAGGACACATTAGCAAGTGTCGTCTACCACCTGCACCAATTGTTGATTATACGACACCAATTCGACGTGCTTCATGCTGAGTTGTTCCATGTTTATTTTCTGCTCACTAAGAACTTGGATCACGTAGTTTTCCCTAGGATGAAACTCTCTCATTTTCCCATCTTGTAGCAGATACAGTGTCTCACGTGGGAGGGCAGCCAAATTAAGGCCAAGGCCTTTCATCATGTTAACCAAAAATCTTCGACCTCATTCACCACTACTAGGGCCCCTTCCGACAACATTATTTTGTTTCCCATTCATGTGTGCAACATTTCTTCTGTTGCTGAGGATCCTGCTGCGAGGTGGTTGGAAAGGGTACCCACTTGAAGGGGACGCACCTGTAACTCCTGTAACTGCACCCTGAGGTCCCCCAACACAGTCTAGTGCTCTTGCATGAAATCCTGAAGATCCTCATTTGTGACATCGCGAACTATCTCGCCGATGTCATGGAGATCACCTTCAATTAAGGTGATTGGGTCAATGGCCAACTTCAAGGCCTTGACATTCTTCCTTAGTCCTTCTCTCTCTATCGTGTGTGGGCGCTTCAGCTGCTTCTATTGTTTCTACTTCCTCTGCCTCCTGCCCCTACGAGGACGTTGCTTGGCCCTTGTCTGCATTCGCGGTTATTGCCTCTGTCGTCTATGCTCCTATTGTTGCTTCTGTGGCCTTCTTCTACTTGGCAGCTTTCTGTGCTGCTTTGTGTGCTTCCCTTACCTCAGCTACTACTATTTCCTTGCACCTTTTCTCGGCCAATTGTGTGACGCACAGCTTGGCATCATCCTTCTTCTTCTACGCTGTCGCCTTCTCAATTTTTGCAAGATCTGGGGTGTGCCATTCCAGAGGCCATGTATTCAAGGCAATAAAAATGGCATCGTTAGTGGCTACAAAAGGTAGATTCATCCACTGCTTTTCTGGATCCTTATGCGCCCTGATAAAAATGTTGTGCATATCAGCTTTAAAGTCTGCAAAACTCTGCAAACTATTGTACACCATGGGTGACAGGTGCGGCTTCCAGTTGATCCACATCTGGATGTTCATCTCCATGAGCACCTAGAATATTTTGGTGTCACGTATCCATTTCATGTCCTTTGTTGCCCAGAGCAAAGTGTACTTCGCAGCCTTCGGTAATTCTCTGTCAATGCTGGGGAATTAACTGCCCTCTGGAAAATCCCCTGCTATGAGCAATATGGATAACAACAACCACGCATAGGGGAAGGTTTTACCCTACTCCTGGGCTTCGTGAAAATTTGTCAAAAATTCCTCACAGAGGAATTCGGACTAGTTGAATTGGACCCCCTCCATGCACTGCATGGCCAATGCAACCACCGGCGCTGGTACCTCATAGGCGCGGAACTTCCTCATAACTTTTCAGTCTAGGATTTGGGTTGCTATGTGTACATACCATTTTTCCAGGATCAAATAAATTATTTCATTTCCAACCAAAAATTACAAATCCCGATCGCGCCTAGATTGCTGATCTCTTAAGGACTCTCTAAAAAAAACCTTCTCCCTTCGATGAGCCTTACCATTCTTTTATAATCAAGAAGGGGGACAAACATGCACGAAGAGAAAGATTCCTATCTTCCCAAATCTAATGACTCAAAAGTAAATTTGTACAGACTTGATTTGGGTATGAGTGGACAACTCATATGATCTAGATTGCTATCTTCCCAAATCTAATGACTCAAAAGTAAATTTGTACAGACTTGATTTGGGTATGAGTTGACAACCCATATTATCTCATCCCTTTTCCTTTCGGAAAGCCATCTGGCATATGGGGACTGAATCTGAAGGACCAAAAACTAAATAATTGTACTAAAAGTTACACAGTGGAGATTCAATATCAGGTGAACCCACTAAAGCCTGTCTAATGCCAATGTTGATTAGAAAGACAACACAATCACATGACATAATATTCAATCTGAGGATGAGTGTAGTGTTGGTATCGAAACCTTTTAATCAGATAGTTTGAAAAATACTACACTCGTACATATTTTTCAGATTCCCATATCTGTGAGACATGATTATCAGGTGGCTCCAAGAAATTGATGTACTCGAAAAGGTTTGATTCGGGATCCACTTGTGCATGGAAATCATAATAGCTTGTCTAGGTTCCACTAGCGCTTGTGGAAATTGTCCTGGCTTTATAGTGGTTAGTGACAAACCACCTGACATGCCCACTTCTTCTAACTCCATGAAAGAAATGGATATTTTTAATATCAGCGATATCCCTGACTGATTTGTACAATATTCCTGATTGATGAGCTGCGGGTTCACTGAATCCACGTATCTTCAATAGATTGAGGGAGTAGGGTTTAATGGTAAGGGAAGATAAACTATAAATCACCCACCATTCAGTGAACCATTCTGGAGTGGGGTCAATACTTTCCATTGCCTCGACTATCCATCCTTCATAAAGGAAAGAGAACTACAAAGAATAAAAAAGATTAGAAGAATAATTTTGCAAATTCATACCTGTATAGAATGCCCCTCTTTGTCGATCTGCATTGAAATTATCTTTGTTGAGGTGGTTGTTGAACCTTCTGAAGGTTATATGGCAACTTTCAATTAAATTCTCATCAGCCTCGCTTCTTTCAAGCATATAAGTGATGCTTCCAATATGAACTAAGTAATCCAGAGAGTCAATAGATTCATCGTTCATCTCATCTTGCATCCTTTCATTCCATAGATAAGGAATTCCCATCTTATACCTGATTTCTTTGATAGGGAACCAGTTTTCATCATGAGCTAAAAGAGGAGTTTCTAGTTCATAACTTATCCATCCTCTTGGAGTTTCTATTTGTACAAAATTCTCACTTCTTCTGATAAAATTGCAGGATAAGGAAAGGATGGAATTCTCACTTCTCCCCTGAGATGAATTCTATGTCAAAATTATACTGACTTAACTGCATTACCCATCTAACCATTGCAGCATCTTCAAATTCACATTTTTGGATTGCACATTTAAGAGCCTGACAGTCAGTCTTTACAGTAAATTTGGTGTAGATAACAAAGTCTTTGAACTTAGAAATACGAAGACATACTACCGTAAGTTCTTTATTCAAACTTGCCTAATTTAACTGATTTTTGGCTGAGAGTCCAGAAGCGTATTGGAAAATTTCAGGATTTTAATTTTTATTGTTGGGATTTATTTGGCACAAAATTTCACCCCAACCAATATGGCTAGCATCTGTCATAAAAACCTTTTCCCAGTTTTCTTGTATAGGAGATAGAGCCTAGATTTTTCTCACTCTATATTTTATTCTTTGGATTGCCAGAGTACAATCTGAATTCCATGGAATTGGAGATTTTTGAAGCCTTTGGTTCAAAAGATTCCTTTCTTGTGTGCAGTGCTTCAAGAGTTTTGAAATATAGTTCAGGCTACCAAGAAACCTTTGGAGCTGAACTTTATCATGAATCTCATCAGGAAAATGATCCAAAAAAATTAAGACTCCTTTGGATTACATTATATGAGCCATATTGAATGTTATAACCCAAAAAGTCGATCATAGTTTTAAATAACTTCATTTTTGACTCAGATAGAACTATTCCTTTTTCTTTGACCCTTTTTAAAAAAATTCTCAAATGCTTGATATGTTCAGGAATATTATCTGAGTGTATCAATAAATCATCTATGTATTTCTTTAGAAAATCATCCATACCTTCAAAGGTTTCATCAATGGTTCTCTGAAATGCAGAGGGTGTGTTTATCAAGCCAAAAGGCATGATGTTCCATTCATAATGTCCTTTTGGTACAGAGAAAGTTGTCTTCCACTTGTCTACCTCTTTAATTCCTACTTGCCAAAAACCAGATTTGAGATAAAATTTTGAAAATACTTTGGACTTTGAGATCTGGGCAAGGATTGTGGAGGGCTTAGGAAGAGGATATGCATCATAATCAAGGATACTATATAAAGGCTTGTAATTTACAACCAATCTCATTTCCTCTAGATTTTTCTGAATGCTTGTTGACATAAAAAGCAAAGCAAGCAATAGGACTTTTGATTTTCCTAATTAATCCTTTCTTTAGCAGATCCTTGATTTCTTCCTTGCATAACTTCATTTGTTCTGAATTCATGGCAACGACATTTGATCTTCTAAACTTACCACTGAAGTCTGATTTGAGTGGTAGTTCAACTTCTTGCTTATTAATATGCCAAAATGCATTGGGGTCATCATAACAACATTCTTTAAATTTACCAGTTATGTCTGCTATTTCTTTGGCATATTTTCCATTGTCTAGAAATTCATCAGTTTTCAATATTTCTTTCTTTAATTTAATTTGCTAGGAGATTCTCCATCCTATCTATTATCTTTAGTCTGTTTGGAGAATTAGCATTAATAAAGGGAAAAAAGATTTCCTTATCATTTAAGCTGACAAAATATCCATACTGCTGGCTGGATTTGTCTAATTTGGCTCCATGTCTCTCAAAATTCTGAAAGAATGGCGTTCCTAAGTACATTGCACAATCCATGCCTAGTACTATAGGACAAACAAGATGGGCACCAATGGAGTCAGTCAAGAAAACATCAATCTCGACATCTGAGACTGTTGTGATATCACCACTAGCAGTAGTTACCCTAGGACAAGAAATTGGTCTTCTGAGGTGTGTGCTGACAACCGTATTATTTACAATGTTTAGTCTGGATCCGGTATCAATCAAAACTTTCCAATATTCATACTGAGATCCAACCCTAACTTTCATTTTGATGCAATACATTACATCTCTATTGAACATATTGCATCCTAAGCCCACTCTATCTACTTCATCTTCAGAATCATCTTTTCCTGTTGTCATATTCATTTGTTTTGATATTGGAGTAGAATGGAGTGTCCAATTCTCTAATTTGCCTGACATGGGTGGATTCTGAGAGGTAGAGGCTTCCTGTGCATTCAGTAGCCTGACACTTAATCCTCTATGATTCTCTAGGCACAACTTTTTTTTTTCTTTAACTGTCTTCCTAAGCTCTTTGATAGCTTATGTATGCTAGGCAATGTTTGAGGTAGGTCTTCACCAAAATCTTCATTTTTAAACTACCTAGTCAGAGCTTCGACTGAAAATAAGGAGGCAGGAGAAACATACCCTTTATGTGGTTGTTATTTTAGATTTGAATGTGACTGCTTCAAATGATTCATCAACAGTGACTTGTACATATCTTTGATCTGTAGATCTGCTGCTGCCATCATTTGTGTGAAATAATTTCTGCTTGTTTCTTCATAGTCATGTTTCATCATTTTGACTGTGTTGCACTAGCAGACATCAGGATCACTGCATTCACAATCTTTTCATTATGTATAATGTGGATCCTTGCAAAGTTCTTCTTCAGATGAAGAGTAGTCAGAATGAAAAAAATTTAAATCGTTTTCTGATTCGGAGTCAGAAGTTAATAGTTCATCACAACTGTTGGGTAAATCAATAAAATTGACTTTTCCTTTTTTTATTTATGTAGGGGAGCTTCTTTTTATAAATCTCTTTATTCTTCTTAGGACATTTATTTGCAGTGTGTCCTTTCTCATTGCAGTTGTAACAGATGATTTCTTTGTCTTTTGAAAACATTTCAGTATGCTTGTATGGCTTTCTTTTGAAATGTCTTTTGTTTGAACTTAGGGAAGACTGGGAATTCTTCTTCACATGTTTAGACTTTTTAGTATGTGTTCTTCACCCCTCATAATTGCCATGCTTGCCGAGATTCCATTGCTTGCAAAGCTGCTGATAACCATGTGGCTTTCTGGGATTTGTAGCAGCACGAGCAATTTTCATTTGTGAACAAAGCTCCACGATGACAGCTTTTACAGCTTGTCGAATAACTCCAAACTTATAATCTCCAACTTTTCCTGGGAGTTTGTTCAAAATTTCAGAAGAAACCCAATGTGGTAGAGAAGAAACTAATATTTCTTTCCACTTTGGTTCCAAAATAAGATCTATTGACAGAGTGTGAAGTCGGTGAAGAAATTCATTGAAGTATTCATCAAAATGTTGCATGTTATGCAACTTCATGGCTAACAAAGTAATAGTAGTAATTTCATTGGTTATTTGTGGGAACCAATAAAAGTAACTATGATCCCATAAAGGAGTCTTCCTGTCATATTATTTACTGGAAGATGAGTGACCGGATCAATATATGTACTACCATCTGGCTGCTAGACAACTGACTGTTCCCAAGATGGAAGTAGATTTGGTTCTTTCAAAGTTTCAGCTTTTAACCAGACATCAAGGGTTCCTTCAAACCCACCAATTATTATTCTAGTAGCATTAATAGGGCCTATATCATCAGCTAAATATGTCCTATAGCAAACTAGCATTGAATGTAACATAGACATTACTTCAGCTTCTGTACAGTTGTCTATGTTCCAAGAATATGTAGAATTAGCTGACCAGTCTTTGTGATATTCCGATTTCATCAAACCTCTGCTATCAGGAGCAGGATGCTAGGGGATTTGCCATTTAGATCATGAGGAAGTGGTATTTACATGAGTATCTTCAATATCTACAATACCAAATTGCTCTTTATCTTGGGTGGAAAAATTATTTATACAGGCTTCAAGATCATCCAACTCAGGAGTGTAATCAATCTTGTAAATGCTAGTATCAATTTCATCTTCTACTTCTGATGGTTCACCTGTATCTTTTCTTTGTAAGAAATCTGAAAGACTTCCCCTAGGGATTTCTTCTGGATCTTTCTGAATTTTCCCAAAGAAACTAGGATTTGCAAAAGGTGAATACTGAAAAGTTGAACTGGCTGGAGGAAAGTTTATGGAACTGGGCATCCTAATCAAACTTTCAACAAAAGATGTTATAGAGTAGGGGACTGATGCCTTTGGATCTGAAAAGATAGTTGATGATTTGTAAGCTTATGTGTTATGTTTCTTTTTCAAAGAATCAATCCCAGAGGAAACAACCCAAACTTGTTTTTTGATGATGTCAAGGCTATTGTTAACTTTAAAAATTTCTTTTCCATGAGCAACAGTTGCTTCATGAATTTTATTTTCTGTTGCAAAGAAAGTTTGTCCAGACTTTGTGCACTAGTCTGATCATTTGCTATCAGGATTTTAACACTTTCATTCAGACTAGTGTTATAATCTTGCTTTTGAAGGATTCTTCCAAGCATTAATTTCATTTATGAACATGCATCTTCCATCGAAGCAAATTCTTTTCTGAGATATTTTTCTAAACTAGACAATGCTAGATTTGTCCAGTTCGTAGCTGCTACTGACTCTTTGGCAGTCAAAGAAGACTCATCAAGATGGGAGGGAAGTAATTTTTACATATTTCCATCTTGTTGCCTAATTACAAAGTTTTTCCAAGGGGGAAACTTTGTTTCTATTTCAAGTATTGAGCCATCTAAGAGTTCCCACTTATGCTTACTAGGACTGCCTGTCCTAATCATATTTGCATCAAATTGTAAGCAAATGTATTTAACCAATTTTTCCCCTTTTATTCTTACTGCTATCAAATATTTTGGAATGTTTGGTTTAGATAGCATAGCATGTATCTTGGGAGAAAAAACTAGAGATTTCAGAGGAGAAGGAATAACAACACGGTTTCCTTCTAAGTTTTCTTCTATAAACTTCTCTGCTTCTAAAACTTTCTTCGATTTTGCGTCATTTCTAAACTATTTAATCATAGATTCTTAAACCTGGTTTATGGAGGGATAATACCATTTATGGAATGATCTCCATTGATTCTAAACTTGCATCCATTCTTTCCAAGCAGTATCATTCTTTTGATTGAATTCATTTCTGTCCTGTTTTTCCAAGAGACACAGCTCATGCATGTACAAGTGTTATTTTTCATGGGTATAGATGTCCCAGTTGAACATCTTTTTCTTTCATGTGTCTTCTGGGTCATAAGGTCTGATTCCTTTGAATATTTTCAGAAAGGCAATGATTTCTGAATCTGAGGGGATCTCAATCGAGCTAGGGATCCTATCAATTGGATTCTTTCTATAAGATGGAATAATAGAGGCCTTTGTGAAACCTAGACCATAGGAAGTAGTTGGAGACACAGAATTTACAAGGAGTTCTTCATGAACATTAAAGAAGGAAACTTGCTTATAGCTTTGATTGGAAGATTCAGATGATGGTGTGAATCTTATCATATTAATACGATTTTGATCAGAAGATTCTCCATGAGGAGTAGGGGGAATCTGAAGAAAATTGACAAAAGGTTTTTGACTAGTGTGTATGGTCACAGACGAAGGCAAAGACTGGGTTTACCATCGGTTGAACAAAAAGTTTCCAAATTTATTCATAGACTACTGGATCAATCATGATTTTCCATGGGGTGTGTACAGTGGGAAAACTCAAAATGTTTGGAGTATTTATAGTAATATTTGTAGAAGGTCAACCATGCTCATTGTGTGGAGACTCTGAGAAACAGGTGTAGACAAAACCATCAGAGGATGTAAACATTGTGGATGAAGTAAGAGGTGATGTCCGAGAGGGTCTGCGAATAGTTTCCCACTGGGTTACCCATTCAGAAGGAGGGTGTAACTCAGAGCGGGGAATGATTTGTGGAGCAATGAGGTTCATCCCGTAGTCGTGTGTAATAAGGGTAGTGTAACTGGACTGGGAGGAAGTACTCTTAACCATCGAAGGGGTGGTTTTCTTGTAAAATTTTACAAACGAGGACCACCAGATAACAATATTCTTACTATCGTCGTCAAAGTTGTCATAGCCATGGGTTTTTAATCCCAACATGAGGGAATCTACAGCATGAGGATCAGAAAGGGCTATGGAGAAATCTGGAGTACAAGACCAACTAGCAAGACCATAGGCTAAAGTTCCTTGATAGCCACCAATCAGGGCTTTAGGGAAAACTTTCGATCTTTTGTCAAAAACACATGAGAAGAAAGCTACCTCTTGACCTTTTCGATGGAGAGGTTGGATACCCAATTAAACATGCCCAAAATGGATGAAATTATAACTAGCTTTCCTAGCACCATCAAATTCATTCTGGTTTATTATGTTTAATGAGTGCAAGATTCTATTGTTGGAAGTAGTTTGCAGAACTTCTTCCTTAACCTTATATCGCCAAAATTGCAGGGTGTCCAACAATCCTAGATTTTGATATACTGATTTAGGATCAACTTTTGGGAGAGACCAGGCTTCGAAATTAGTAGGTTCGGAAAATAAATTCATTGAACGTTCACTAATAATAGAATTAGAGACTGAAAATTCACTATTCTGTTCTTCATGTTCTTTTAACAATTCATCAAAATATTTATCACCAAATCGGTGAGTAGAACTTGCAGAAAAAGACATATCCATGAATAACTAAAACCAAAAGAACAGAAATACTGATTTTACACAATAATGCCAAACACCATCCAAAAGTAATTGCGTCTATTCTTTTGTGAATTCCAGTCCAAAGTATTCAACGCCTTCAACGCTAACATGGAAACATAGGCTACAAACACTATTCAGGACTTCAAGCAAACTCACAAGAATCACTTAGACAATAATGGTATCAGAGCCAAGTTGTTGGAAAGCCTATTAATGCGTTATTTTTTTATTTCAAACCTGTCTGTACCCCTTTGTCCTTGATGTTGGAGATGGTGTAGCCCCTCTTCTTCTTCTCCAGCTTGTATTTTGTCTTCATGGCTTCTGCAAGGGCCAAATCACTGTCCTTTCCTCCGAATATAATTTCCAAGTCCTTTCCTTTGTAGGGGAGCTGAGAAATGTGGTGAATGAGGTCTACTGTGATGGGGATAGGCTCCTCCAGCCATAAATACCCATCATGCACCAGACAAAGCAGCAGCCTGACGATGAAAATGGTTATGGGTGCACAATGGAAATGTGGCATCCATAATAAGTTTAGCAACCCGACCTTTTCCACACTGCGCAGCCACTTCCGCGGTTCTAACGTTGTCACCACTCCCGTAGTGTTCTGCTTCATGAGGTTCCTAGTCTCCAGGTGGGGGAACTTCTCGCGGTCATCGAGGTCCCAATCTTCAAACTTTATGGTTGGCACGCGGCCCAGATGCGTGCCTTCAAACACAATGCCATCTCGGAGGAGTAGGGTCTGGAGTGAACTCTTGGTTTCATCTAGGTCCTTCAACACTTTGGTCTTCCCTTTCCACGGAGGGACATATGTGGGCATTTTTGTTGCAGAGCGTGTAGGTTGAATATCCTCCTCCATGCCTTCATCTTCTTCCTCTGCGATGATTAGGGCCTGCAAATCTTCTTCTTCCTCATCTGTTTCTATCGTGATAGCTTTCCCCTTTTTTTCCATCAATAGTTTGTTGCACAGCGGGTTCCTCAGGGACACACATACTAGAGCCATTGACTATTTATCCTTCTTAGGTATTGGCATACGTGGTGATTTGGGGATCTCTACCACAACCCCGAAACCTTCTGGAACATTCTCCACCATTGGGGTTTGTGCGGCCTCACCGGCGGTTACCTCTTCAATTCCCAAACCATCCTTAGTTACGGTCATCATATCTAGGCTATATTCTGTCACTCGCAAACTTAGGGGCTCAATTATCGCTTGGCTCTCAATGCTCAGTGCTTTGCTCAATCACTCAATTCTCAAAATACAAAGTGTTGTTTGTTGGGCAGCCCTTTGTGTTTTATAGCACCTTTTGAATTCGAATTTGACTGTTCCCCCCAATTGTGGCCCATTATACTTTCTTGGCAGTAGATTTTCCTAAATCTTTCCCATAAATCACGTCTTAAATTCCTATCGCCCGCTCCATTTGGCCTCAAGTCGCACATCCCATCGTGAATAGTGACCTCAATGGTCACTTTCTAGCCACTCCGCGCAGCATCGCAACCCTCCGTGCGCAGACACAAACCGTGTGACACTCTGCTTTTGTGCACATCCCCAATATCGCACAACTTCCAGGCATAATATTTTATGGTCCCGTGCTTCCTTTCAAATTCCTGGAGCACTAGGACTATCTTTCTCGTGGCTAGTCAAGTGGTCGCACCACCCGTGTGGGACTCCATCCCATCCTCCACCATGGCTAGCGGAGAATTCCCACCTTCCATCGTTGTGGTCGGCATTGTGCACTTTACTACTTGCAAGACGCTACCCTGGTCACTACGTTTGGTGATATGCAGTGCAAGCCAAGGTAGCAGACTAACCAATTAACAACAATAGTGCTTAAACTTGTCAGTATGATCATATTGACCTTGCCCTACCATCCTATATTCTTCAACGAAAAATGCTTTCTTTATCTCGTCCTCTAGCTTCTTGACCTCCACGTCCATCATAGTGCTTTTTTTCCTTAATCGTACCATTTCTCTTTCAAGTTCGCGAAGTCTAAAGTTTCCCCATCAGATTTCTTCCTCAAATCCTATGTGTTTGATTTCTCATGACTGTGTGATTCCTTCGTTCTGGGCTTCATGGATCGTCGTATCTACACGTGCTGCTATGCGCAGACTAGGCTTCACATGCTCCATAGGGATTATAGCCCCTGCTTCATACTTCAGCTTTGAAAGTGCTTGCACAGTCAGGGTTTTGCACATGGTCCTATAAGCCCATAGAACCGCTAGTACACGTAGATCCCAGTCAATGTGTCTCACATGGTGGACCATGTTTAGCACTTCACACACCTTGTCAAAGGCTTCCCCACAGATAATATTTGGTGCACTTGGTCTTATCATACTTCGTCATTCGTGCCCTCGTCTTGCTCACCCCTGCTTGTTGTTCTTGTTTAGTATCGTGAGGACGATTTGCGCTCGTGCAAGTTGTGTACCATGCACCTATACCCATCTGGAGAGGTGGGCGCGTAGCCTGTTTCATCCATCATACCCAGCTTCCATCCATAGCTAAGGATTTCCAAACCGTATAAGCATCACCCTTCTGCATTCGTGCCAGTCCTCAAAATGCTGCTAGCGTGTACCCCACCACTTTGCGGGCATAGCACACAGTGCCCATTTCATATCATCAAACTGTTGTTGTTCTAGCACCTCACTTTCAAATTTGTTTAGGAAATCATCCACCTCGCTCAACCCGTCATACATAGGCAGATCCCTTACCTTTTTTGTCACGCAGCGTAGTGATCTTACCATCATGTTGCAATTGAGCATGGTTACCTCATATAACTGGTTTTGCCATCGTTCTATTTCCTCACTGAATCTAAGCTACAGGAGCTTTCGCGCTCCCACGAAATCCTGCCATCCATTATTGGATTCACCCAGTCCTACTCTCATGCGGTGATTTTGTAGATACAGTCTAGGTCGTCCTCGCTCTCGTCCTCGCACACTGGCTCTGTGTAGCGCGATCCTTCTGCAGGGTCTAAAGGTACCACTACGCGTAGTGACTTTTTCTCAAAACTCATCTTGTGCTTCTTTAGATTTATTACTCCATTCATGTCAGTGGCCCAATCTATCCCCAATAGTTCCAGATAGGGATTGTTGTCATCGAAAATCTCTATCACTTCGAAATCTGCAAGCACACTCATGCCTTTGATATCTACTGTTATTCGCCACAATCTTCCCATCGGTAGGATCTTTTGTTGGTTCACCATTCGCAATTGAATAGCAGACCATTACAATGTGGGCCTGCCCATGTACTCCCATCTCTGCTTCGACAGGATGTTCGCATCCGATCCTAGATCTAGAATCACTTGATCCATTTCATATTCCCCGATTTGTGCAATCAATCTCATATCCCTTCCTATTCGTGTTGTGTGCTTCTCGAGCTTTCGAACTATGTGCAGTTCTCCTGACCCAACACACCTTGTGATGAGTTCTTGTAGTCCCTTTACTGCCTTGTTGTCACGCAACAACTTCATGCATGTCTCCAGAAAGGTAGTAAGCATTGATGGGTCCATCTCCGGTTCTAGTTTTTCTTTACTACCTAAAGTGGAGGCCTATGTGAAGCTCTTCTTAGCTTCCATGAATGTCTCCTTCACATGCTCCAAATAGAACTTTGGTTCCTTTGTAGGAGCCTTGCGAACCCAAGTACCCTCTTCGAGTTGCTTGCCCTTGTCATCTCCTATCGTGATACCACTTCAGAGTACGATGTTTGCATTCGGGTCCTCCTCGCGCGGCTCAGACCTCATCATTTGTAGGTTCTGAGTCGGGGGGACTGGAGTATTCCTTTATCACGTAACCTCGCTATCAGTGTGCGGCAATCCTCTGTCTCATTATCAAACTGGGTACAATATAAACATGATGCTCTCATCAGATTTATACAATTGTGGGCATAATGCCCTGGCCCTCAGCAATTGTAACAAATCAGTTGTTCGTGACCCCTTCCTGGTTCCATTCCACCTCGTCCTCATTTGCGCCCTTGAATCCCAGTCCACATCATCCCTACATTTTGATCGAGGGCTCACGCTTCGGTCTGAACTCTCTATGTAGGGGTTTGATCCATCATCAGTTCATAACTTCTACAGGTGTGCTCATCATGGCCTACTGACCTATAGAAATTACATAATAACTGTTGGTATGTCTGCGTATACTTTTGTAATAGATGATAGCTATTTGTAGCATGCTTCCCTCCTATCTGAGAAACCGTGCACCATAATGCAAGCACCGTGCTTGGCCCAGCTTGTGCCTTTGGTCTTAATGGCATTGGCCCTCCTCCCACTAGGTAGTTCGCGAAGACTGTACAATGGTCCTTGTCATGCCCCTGGCTCTTGCATTTTATGCACCATACCTCCTCGTGTGCCTCTGACCGAGTTGTCCTATCTTGTTTCAAACTCTACATCTCAAGACACATATTTTTCAACTGTGCATGGATCTGTTGCACTCCTAGACTAGGATCTTGTATTGGGGTCTCGTGCAGTCTCGTTGCAATCTCCAAAGCTTCGGCCTGAGTAGATAGCTTCTACTGTGACAACGCGGTCCTTAGATGCGGCGCTAGTGATGCTACAAACCATGCACGGTGATGCCCATCCATCAAGGTCATGTTCGCTTCGCAAACCATACCCTTCAGTCTCTGATCCAGCTCCCAGGGGGTCTCACCTAGAAGCATCATGATTTCCTTAAATCTGATAATCAATTGTGTCTCTGATTTTGGTCTGCTAAATTCCCTATTTAGCGCATCTTGGATATCTGCGATCCCTACGTTTGGATTGTCATTGGAATGCTTGATGTAACATGTCAGTCCATAATCCTACAAGGTGCTTACAAGCATTGCCTTCTTTATCTTGTCATCCGTGACTCCTTGCGCTTCCCATAGAGCCTTTACCATGAACCAAAATTGGTCTTGATCTTCATTCCTTACTCCTTTGAACATTGGCAACTTTATTGCACTCGCCATATTGAACTGTGGTGGTGACAGAGGTGTTGTGGGTGGAGATGGGAGTGAAGAGGGTGAAACTGGTGGTGGTGTAGGTGGGGGTGGTATGCACGGAATTCGCTGCCTTATCAGACTGATCGCACTTCTTGGTGAAACTTTCACGATCTCTTCCTCGCTTTCTCACCAAGGTGAAATCAAGGGGCTATTTTCTATCTCTGCGCTACCTTCATTTCGGTAGATCCTCCCACTTCGCGTAGCCCCAAACATCAATTTTTTCACATAACCCGCTTTTCATGCATTTTAATCTAAGCTTTCAAAGATTTAATGTACTTACCTCGTGGTCCTTTGGGGAAGTGTCATTCTGCCTTGCTATAGCTCACTGAAGTATCTACTACGAACTCGGTGATAAACCCTCCTATAATTTGATCGATCCAATGGTCCATAACGCACGCGATCTTATCTTCCAATTCTTCTAGTCTATGCACCAACTCTGGAGTCCACACAATCAGTTTGTCGAGCCTACACCTTCCTTGACTATCTACTAACTTCGCGGTCCACTTGTACAACTCAAAGGGGAAGGATGCGAAAAAAAATTCATGGATTTCCATACATAAGTAGTGCTCTGTCCACTATTCCTTCGATACTTGTGGATTCCTATTTTCCTGTATCGCGAACTCGTGAATCTTTCTGTCCTGCCACTCTTCAATTTCTTTCTTTGTCGGATTCTAGTGACATGACATTAGACATATCTTATGCATATCCTAGTCCCAGCAACGGAACCATTTGTTGGCTTGTTGGGGCCTGCCTATGTTTAGAGGTGATTTAGCCAAACAAATCATAGTACTACTGGCCCTTTCGACAACAATCCGCAGAGCGTGGACCAAGGTCTCACCCAAAGTAGTATGGGAGGGTGCTAGAACCAGGTTTCTGCACCCTGGAGATGTCTGATGAGTTCAAGTGGTCTGCGGTTCAATCATGCACGCACATCGCTATGAGCACTTACCTGTACCTCGTAGCCTGTTGGGCATGGGAACCCCACAACATGTTTTTGGGGCTCAAATGCCAAGTTTTGGTCAATTATATTGTAAGACTCCGCGAATTACAAGCGTGGAGTGCAAAGTCTAGGATGAGTCATAGGGCTGTCCACCCTAAAATATTGTAATTTAATATATATTTGTGTCAGCCTACCCATGGTCCGTAGACCATGAAATGGTATAAATAGAGCGAGACTCTAAGTGTAAAGATAGGTAATTAAAGATATAATATCGAAGTCATGGTTCGAGCTTAGAGTTGGATCTGAAGCATACTGGGTCGTAGTAATAGTAAGAGGCTCTATAGCTAAGTACGTGTTACACAGTAATTTTTCACCGTCCCTGTTACCCTATCTCCCGCACATTGGAGGACTTATTCCAGGACCTGTGGGAGGTGACATAACTTGAAAACACTTGCATTGTATCCCCTTGAGTATGTACTTTGTATGCCCTGAAGACACCTTCTGCAAAATACCCATAAAAATAGCCCTTTTTCCATTGGCGCGGTTCCACTGTGTATCACTCACGCCAATGGGGGAAATCCTCCAAAGAGGGCATGCCAGCTAGCACTCTATCTCAAAGTCACACTCGTGCCAGCCAAGTTGGGTAAAGGTTTTAACAAACCATCCTACGAAGTTTCTTCCTAACCTATTCATGAACTGATTCCAACTTGAGTTAGTTCAGTTGGGCTTCGAATCTCCATAGAAGGGAAGTGGTTCTCCACCTCCCATGGAAGCTTCTTTGTGATAAGGCCAATCCCATGAATCTTGTGGATGATCCTAACTCATTCTCCTTTCTCTATATAAGCTTGTCCTTTTGCCTTTGACAATCTAGTTAGTAATTCTACTCTTCAAGCTCCAAATTCTAAGTCCCAAAGTCTAAGAATTGCTAAGCTCATGCTACAAGAGGCCTTCTTCATCCCCATAAGGCTAAATCTTAAATGAGGCTATTCCTATCCAAGTAACCAAGGAGAGAGACGCTTCTTCCCCATTCCCAACAAGCTTTGCAAGGCATGTGTTGCTGATCACCCAGTCAAAGGAGGATTTGACGTCAGAACTATGGTTGTATTCTTCTTTGTTTATCAATAATAATAGAGGACTATCATTATGGTTCCACTCTTATTGTATTTATAATGATGTTTGAGTTATATCCTTTCTGACTGATATATAGTTGCATCTCTTGGATTTCATTCTTGTATTTGTGTTGTTCTTTGCATGTGCAGGTATCCGTTCACGAGGATCGTGGGGATTGTCTCCTGCCGGAGTGAAAGAACAAGAGCGACGACTCTTCTACAAGTAATAGCGTTGGATTCGAGGTAGGCCCTCATCATCAGTCTTTAATTTTCAATTAGGAACCTATGTGTTAGCGTTGTTTAATTGTTGCTATACCCCATTTAGGCTAGTGGGGTCGCCTCTGTCCGCAGAGGGGACTTACCTATCCAAAGAACTCTCACCGGCTCAACTGCTAAGTGGTACATTAAGTTGACTCGTGCGTCCTTTCAAGATTTCAACTCGTTGGCGATGGCATTCCTAACTCATTTTCAGTTACCCATTCAGTATGAGACGGGAACGCATCTCCTTACGTCTCTCAAACAGGACATGGCCACACACATATCTGATCATATACATGAATGGAGACGGAATCTTCGGTTGATCAAGTTTTGGATTCCTGATCAACTCCTAACCAATTGGTTCATGACCTCCTTTGTCCCTAAAATCGCACGAGACATTGCAATGGGAGCTTGTGTAACTGAAGAGCAAGCTATCGCGCGTGCTCAGTACCTCGACTTATTTTATTCTCAGTCAGGTACCTTATATGAGTATTTGCCTAATGCCCCGAGACACGAAACATCCAAAGCTCCGCCAAAGCCATCTGTTGATGGTGTTATTGGCTCTGTAAATCCGTCGTCGAAGAAATCATCCACAAACCCTGGGAAGAAAAAATCAAATGCTTCAAATGAAAACACTTCTCAGGGTGTATCTAATTCCAGAAGTACTTCCAAGGTCAACACCGTCTAGTCCACCACGGCGGATAAAGCCTCGAAAGGAAAGAAAAAGGGGAAAGCGAATAATAAATCTAAGCAACCCAAACAGGGCTCCTCTAAACCTCCATCCGAAGAAGGGGCCACATGTAAACCGAAGTATCCTTGTCTTAGCTATGATGAGGATCACTATACCAAAGACTACCCAAGGCGATCTGAAGTTAGTCTTTTATTGAAAGGTGCTCCTGGGATTCCTGCGGTTCTGAAAGAACCTTTCCCCTCACAGCAAACCCAAATGGTGGTCGATCCATCCTCGTCTTCTTCTCCCTTTAGTTCCCAAGTGTTCATGGGTGGAACCATTCCCGTTCATATAACGACTCGAGCAAAGAAATATCCGTCATCCGCTAGCAAGGAGCCTGAGGTCCCCTCAAGCGCTCCTCCGTCTAGTTCTGCTCCGCTCCACATCGAGAGACCTAACACTGAGACGCCCATCTGACCCCCTCCTAAAGGTGTACTCTGGAGATCATCTTACAACCCAAATGCTCGTGCTACCCAGCACTATAGCATCGTTGAGGACTCAGCTCAGGCTCCGTCAGCTATGTCTGCTTTAGAATTTCTCCAAAGTTGCCCCCCCCAGAGGAAGTCCGTGCTATCAGCCATCAGTGGCATCGACCTGGTCGACTCGGATTTGATCACCTTTGATCACGAGAGCCATGTGCCAAGACTGCCTCACCAGATTGCTTTCCTCATTCAGGTCATCATCAATTCAAAAACGATTCATCGTACAGTTATTGATGAAGGCGCATCAACTTACATTATGTCTATTGCTTTTTGGAAAGCGATCGGGTCTCCGACTTTGAGTCAGTCCCCCACGACACTAGAAGGCTTTTATGGGAGAGAATCTCGCCCTTACAGTATCCTCCAATGATTGCCGATTACTTTGGAAGAGAAGACCGTTGAAGTGGAAGTTGAAGCTGTCGATGAAAATCTTACTTACAACCTCCTCTTGGGCTGGAGCTAGAGATATGCCATGCGTGTCGTGGCTTCATCCCTCTTCCGTGTCATTTGTTTCCCTCATCAGGGGAAAATTGTCATGGTAGACCAGCTCTCCTTCTTCGCTTCTTCTTCCGAAGGCAATGTGCCTTTTGTGGAGCATACCTCCTTTCCCTTAGAGAGTGTGGGAGCTGGGCTCTTCAAAGATCCCGCCCTCATGGGTGTCTTTTCACTCCCACCTCCAAACCTCGCCTCTATCAGTATGATTTCAGTTCGTTCTGATCCTTGGGTCCTTCCCCCCATTGACTAGATAGAATCATGGGGCGAGGAAATTTCGTTGAGTCCCGTCAAGCTCAACTACATCGAAATTGCTATTGTATCGGCTCCTCCTGCTGAACCTGCTTCTTTAAGCGGAGCTCTTGACTCATACGACTATTCCCCTTGGCTTGGAGATTGTGCTTCTTTGGATCCGTTAAAGGAAATATTTCCTTCTGACGAAGCCATCATAGAGACCATGTCTCTTGAGGAACCTCCTTAGTTCAATCTTCACCACCGTTCCTCGTTTCTCCCTACCCTTCGGGAAAAGTTGGCTTGTCTCAAGCAGTTTGCTCCTTGTCTCCCTTCACAACCCCTTCAGACACCCATTCAAGTATATCAAGTGTCCTCTAAAGGGAATTTGGGAAACATTACGTAGACTCAACCTATCGGCATCTTTTTCAAACCAGGGATTGTCGAGCACATCTACATAGGAGTCACGTGCACTCCTGAGGAAATTCAACTCTACATAGGTATTTTTTGTGATTTTCATGACGTCTTCACCTGGTCTTATGAAGAGATGCCCGGCATTGATCCAAGCATCATAGTGCATGAGATACCTACGTATCCCAGAGCTAAACTTGTTCGTCAGCGTTTACACCCCATACACCCTTGGAAGGCTGTAGCAATTAAAGCGGAATTCGAAAAGCTTCTTAAAGCTAGCTTCATATACCCCATCCCACTCACATATTGGGTCTCCAACATCGTCCCTGTGGATAAAAAGCAGGGTACTATCCGAGTCTTTGTAGATTATCGTGATTAATCGAGCCTGTCCAAAAGATAACTACCCCACACCCTTCATTGACCAACTCATTGATGAGTGTGCTGGGAGTGAGATATATTCGTCCATGGACGGTTTCTCTGGGTATAACCAGATTAATATTGCGCCAGCGGATCAACACAAGGCCGCCTTTATCTGTCTGTGGGGCACTTTCGCTTATAAAAAGCTCCCTTTCGGTCTCAAGAATGCCGGCGCCACCTTCCAATGCATGATGTATTATGCTTTTCATGATATTCGACACATCGTGCAAAATTACTTCGATGACCTTCCCGCTCATTCAACTAAACGCTAAGACCATCCAGTGCATCTCCGCGAAATTTTTCTCTGCTGTCGACACTACCGTATTCGACTCAATCCACATAAGTGTTTCTTCTGTGTAGAGTCTGGCAGACTTCTCGGGTTCATCGTCTCCTGAGAGGGCATCCGTTTGGATCCCTTAAAGTTGAGGCCATTTTGAATCTTCCTCCCCCTGCTTCTTTGCGGAAATTGCAGACCTTGCAAGGTAAAGCAAACTTTTTACGATGATTCATCCCAAATTATGCCGAGGTGGAAAAAGGTTTCACCCGGTTACTGAAGTGCGACACCTCATTTCGATGGGATGCCATAGCTCAAGAGTCTTTCGAACATCTTAAAACTCTTCTGGTTTCCACTCCTTTGTTGCGTCCTCCAAATTACCATCGCGATTACACGTTGTATCTGGCTGCTGCTGATACCATCATCGGCATGGTTCTTGTTCAGGATGACGATGATGGCACTGAACATGTCATTTATTATCTCAGCCACAATTTTTTAGATATAGAATCTCGATATGCTTACGTCGAGAAGTTGGCATTGGCCGCTGTGTGCGCCATCCAACGCTTCTGTCATTACATCTTGTTGCGTACTACGACAGTGATCTCTGATTGCAACCCAATGACTTACATTTTGTCACGTCAGTTGCTGGGGGGAAAGTACTCGAAGTGGATAGTCATCCTCCAAGAGTTCGACTTGGAATTCACTGCTGCCAAGTCTAAGAAATTGCTTGTCTTCGCTGAATTGTTATGTTCTTTGCCATCCAATGCCGCCTCCTCTCGGTTAGAGGATCACATTCCGGACGAAACTATCTTCCTCATCAGCACCCTCGATCCTTGGTATGGGGATATCATTGTCTACTTACAGACGTCCTCTTTTCGTCCTGAGACATCCAAGGATGCTCGCCGACGAATTCGCCATCAAGCCCAACCTTATCGCATCGTTGGGGACACCCTGTACCGTCTCGGCATTGATTCTATTCTCCACCGATGCTTAACTCTCAAAGAAGCCGAGAGAGTTTTAAATGACTGCCACTGTGGTGCTTGTTGTGGGTCACATGTCCGGATATGCCACTGCACAAAAAATCCTCCGTGCTGGTTACTTTTGGCGCTCCATTTTCAAGGATTGTATTCTTGCCGTCCATTCATGTCATGAGTGCCAAATTTACCGACGGAAGATGCGTGCGCCCTTGCTCCACTGCACCCCATTGATACCGTCAGTATTTTTTCCAAATGGGGCATCGATTATATGACCTGTAACCCTCGCTCAGCCAGGGGGCATGGGTACATCATTGTTGTTTTTTATTATTTCACGAAATGGGCCAAGGCGATGCCTACATTGTCTGAGGACGGTCACACCGCGGCGCAGTTTTTTTTCAACCATGTTATCTCACGGTTCGGAGTCCCTCAAGCCATCGTCACTGATCACAGAAAGAATTTTCGTAATCACGTGATGACCGAGCTAACAACCTAGTTGGGCCTACGACATGATAGTTCAACTCCATACTATCCTCAGGCCAACGGTCAAGTAGAAGCCGTGGACAAGGTCTTGGTTACGATGCTTCAACGAACTATTGGCATGCATAAGTCCAATTGGCATTTGATGTTGTTCTCTGCTTTGTGGGCCTACTGAACCTCTGTGAAGGATGCCACCGGTTTCACTCCCTTCCAGCTAGTTTATGGACTAGAGGCTACCCTTCCTATTGAGTGTGAGATTCCTTCGTTAAAGTTAGCCGTTGAATTGCTCCCTAACACTACTCCGGTAGAAGAGTGCCTTCTTTACTTGGAGCGGCTAGATGAGACTTGTCGACTAGCCTCCTTAGCTATTGAAGCACAAAAGAAGCGAGTGAAAACTCACTTCGATAACACTGTTCATCCTCGCTCTTTCATTGAGGGAGACTTGGTCCTGCTCTATGATCAAGCTAACGATAAGCTAGGGGCAGGAACATTCAAGCCCATGTGGCATGGGCCCTACATTGTAAAAAGAGTTTTGCAAAAAGGAGCCTATGAGCTCATTGATTACGAAGGGAATCCCTTGGATAAGCCCCAAAATAGGCTTTATTTGAAAAATATTAGCATGAGTCCAGGAACTCTCTTTTTTGTACATACGTGTGCTTTCAGCAAGTGTGTTATGTGTGCATTTTTTCATGTTTTTGTCTTGGTGTGTCAGCGTGATTTCCACTTATTGTGTCTTTTTGCTTCTTGGACAGATGTCAAGATCGCCTTACGTTGGTTTCGCTGATGGTGCCTCCCGCAGTACATGCAACTTTCCATCTGTGGCATGGGTGATCTACGATCCTCATGGTGAGTTAGTAGACCTTCAGGGGGTTTCTCTAGGTTGTATGACAAATAATTTTGCGGAGTATAGTGCTGTGATTGAATTACTAGCTAAGGCAATTAACCTCGGTATTCGAACATTGGTTGTGAACTTGGAATCTCAGCTTGTCGTCCACCAGCTCAACGGGCATTATTTCGTCAGAGACCATGGAATATTAAGGTTGTATTTACATGTTAAGTTCTTAGAAAGGGATTTTGATTTCATTACTTATCAACATATTCCAAGACGACTTAATACGCTAACCGATGCATTAGCTAATTATGTGTTGGACAGGCATTTGCATAACATGTAATTCAACATAACATAACAAGCATAAAACATAATAAACCATAAAACATATGTATATATATATGTGTGTCCAAAATGTTTGCACCTCGTGCATCATCAAAAAATAATACATGTTTGTCTTAGTACATCCAGAGGCAACATGTCTCTCAAAAATATGCATAGAAAAGAAATCCTAGTCCTGGTGGTGCTCATGGTAGCACATCACCACTCGCACTAAACGTCTCAGGAGTCGGTGGATACGATTTGGCACCCCCACCGTGTGCCTCTGGTATGCTAGCGGGACATCCGCTAGCCGAGCGTAATCCAGAATCCCTCAAGTGATAGCCTCGAAGTTCTGAATGAGCTCTCCTCTGTCACCATCCTCCTCCTGAGGATCCACTGCTGCTGCCTAGTGTCTCCTCGCAATGGGAGACATGCCAGTTGGATTCTCCGGGCCAACATTTGCATATGCATATAAATGTTATTAGAACAAGCATGTATTAACAAAAACAAAAAAAATCATAAAAACAAAATCAAAAACGAGGTCGTACCAATCTCCTCGTCCCATTCCTCTCCCTCTGGCAGAGGGAGGTCAGGGTCCCCGGTGAAATTTGTCCCTGCATATAGTCAATCCTCCACCATAATCAGTTGGCAGTGAAGCCACCCGAAAAACTTAGGTCTGAACGACATCTACTGACCGCCACCCCCTCTCGGCATCAGTGCCGCCCATCGAGCCATCCTCAGCTCTCGAGGTGCCAGGTAAGGAACAAAGGCCCCTTGGCCTTGGAATATTGGCACATGTTCCAAGAAGAATGTCACCAAGATGGAGCCGTACCCGAACTGTTGCAGCTTGCCACGCTTGGCCTTTGTCAGCTGCCTCTTCATATTGGTCATCACAGCTGATGCCCAATTGAAGACCGTCGGGCTAAGGCACTATCTCGCTAAGATCAAGTGATTCTTCGTAGCTTCATTGGGCGCCTATGCCCCCACAGCTCGTGTGATGGTGAATAGTAAAGCTCTGAGTGTCAGGTCCTGGATAGTGGGGATATCCACTTTCGAGCTGCCCGACCCATATCTTGCCCCTGGGAAAACTCGAGCCTTCACCTCTTCCATCTTCTCCCCAGATGGCCTGCTACCAGTCAGTTGGGGCACCGGCCCTCTACGCAACAATCCAGTGAGGAAGTAGACATCAGATACATCTAATTCCAATACTTGGTCCCGTATCCGGAACACTTGTTCCTGTACAACCCATAAGTTGATCAGATACTGCAAGAGCTCTGGCTGAGCTCGTAGATAGGACAGTAGGAAGTATTTCTTGAGCCCACAAGCTCTGAGAGATTCCATGCAGTCCTCATCCACTAAGTCCAATGTGTCCACTTGGTCATGTTCTCGTTCCTTCCATATGACTACCATTTTCGTGTATTTCCCTGCAATAACAAGCCCAAAACATTGAATTAGACCCTTGTGTAAATTAAAAATGCAGTGAAATCATTTTAAATTTGTTAAAATTTAAGCAAAGAATCCACGCGGTCGTTGGCGCAACTGTTTCTAAAACAGTCGCGCCCATGGGCACGAGCCTTTAGGGAAAGTTGCCCCATTGGCGCGAGTCCATATCCGAAACCCGTGCCAATGGGCGCAACCCTTATTTTTTAAATCCCATCCATGGAGGATGATAAACTAACCTAAAGCAAATTTGAAACAGATAAAAATGGAGTAGGGGAAGAGACCACTTACCTGGCACTGACGGCGCTCCGAATGGTCAGCTGGATTTGTCGCAATCGTCACTTGAAGATCGTACACCAAAAGCCCTAATGTCACTCTCAAGAGGTAAAAGTGAAAAGTAATTTCTTGTTTTTACCATTTTCACCCATTTTATAATTTTTTGAGCCTCAAATAGGTTTTAAAAGTCATGTTATGAATATTTTAATGACTATTTGTCTCGAAAATGGATTTTAAGTCATTTTTTGTGCAGTGACAGGTGTTTGTGTGGCTTAGGCAACGAAACAAGTTGTATTTTATACTTTTTCGGACTCGGTAAATCCACGAAAAAGTCACTTTGGAGTCATCTTTTTGCTCTTTTCTGACTCTCTAAATGTGAAAAGAATGCTGAGTTGTTCCTCTCGACTCGTTAAATGTAAAGGAGAGGCAATCGTCTTTAAACCCTTTTCCGACCGTGTAAAAAATGAAAATATTGTCGGACCCTTGTCGTTTCAGGTTCGTTAATGGTTACGAAGCGACATGGTTTCGATCGATTTTTTACTTTTTTAGATCGAAATTACTACTCATGAATAGTACTCCTCGGTCGTAATGATCGGGTGGTTCTTTCGAGCACTGTTTTATACATTTTCGGGCTCGAGAGACACAACTTTACGAAAAATGACACCCATGGAGTTTTCTTTTCCGCTGTCTTTTCAAACTCTCTAAACATGAAAAGACGTCGAGTTCTTCCTTTGTCAGACTTGTTAAAATTTAATGACATCGGATTCTATCGAAATGATGCCTCTCAAGCATATGCTATCCCTGTCAAGCTTGTCATCAAAAAATAAATGGGGTACTCGCCAGAAACGGTGTGGAAAAAGGAACCACAATTATTGTCGCGTCAGCAATATGTCGCTCTTGAACACGGCACTTGTCTGCATTCGTGTCTGGGTGGGAACATCTCATCTTGTTTTTACACTTGCCTCCATGGATTTCGGTTATCCTGTTCGACCTCTCATCTGTTCGTTGCCCTGTCACCATGACTCCAGATCATTTGATGTCAAATACTACCAAGTCCACTATCGTGCCGCCAATATGTTCAAGAGAAGTCGACCTCTGCAGAATACTCAACCTCCCTCTAATACCTCACATAACCCTGATTCACAAAACATTTTTATCCTTCTCTGTCTCACATCGATGATGTGGGAAACATTATGGCCCACCTTCGATCAAGGTCACTTCCTGTCGACTTCAGCTCATTATCTAGGAAGTTGACCTAGAGACTCCCTTCAGGTGCCTTGGAGCCTGCATGCCTCAATGGCAGGTTCTTCGTGTTCGATGCGAGGATTTCATCATTGGCCTCTGATCGAATGATTCTACGGGTGTTTGATGCCGGCTCACTAATTCACACGTCGTAGATTGTACCTATAGTACCTTGAGGACCATTGTCATTATTGGTGGTACCTCTTGCGTCTGTTAATAGTTTTCATCATGAACTGGTAATTAGACGATGTTCCTACATGTTCGACATCGACTCCCATATTTGCATGCTTAAACTTGTACTTTGTTCAGGTCGAGATGGAGCGCAAGACCCTGGATTTTGTCTATTGGGATCCAGGTTGAAATTTTGTGGATTATGTTAGACTCCGTCTCATGTCAGAGATTGATTCTTCTTCAAACCCCTGTTTTGAAGAAGAAATCATTAATGTGTTGTTTAAATTTGTGTAATTTATTCTCTAGCTCTTCAAAAGGCAGCAGTGACTTCACGCTCCTATCCCTGCACAAGCACAATTTAAAGCATCATCAGCAAATCAAAGGCTGGCAAAGATTTGGTGTTGAAACTACATTGTTATCACTCTCAAAACTTGCATTTGGATCAGTATCAACGTTGCCAGACCAGGTGGATGTGCTGTCCTCGTATCTAAGCTCTGACCCCCGATACATTGTGCGTGCAATGTCATTGAAATGTCTCAACAAATTCTCTACTAAAATTGGTCAAAAAGCTATGCCGCACTTTCGCTATTAGTGGATCTATCATTAAGAGATTGCGAAAAGGGGTGTGGAATGAGATACCTAGACATCAGTCAGCAGCAGATGTGCTTCCAGACGATTCATGTAGGAATACAAATGTAGCTAGAAAAGAATATTGTCTGATGGACCTTCCAGTACGAGCAACTTTTCTGATTTTTGATCAATTAGTTTTAGCATCCAAGTGCCCAATAGAAAGATCTTTCGGTATGGAAGGAAAATTTGCAAGTATTGAGGTTATCCAACAAAAGGTCGGTTTGCGAGGATATGCTCAGCGAGATCCCTTCATAGAGTACAAGCTTGAACTCTGTTTTTTGCCTACCGTTATTGGCGCACCAATATTTTGGCATTGCTGCAATATAAAACACAATTGTATCTTGTAAATGTTGTGACGCTGAGTAGGGAGCTTATGTATCAGCAAGCTGTGTGACGATTTGCTCGTTTTAATGCTATATAATTTAGTAATCCTGCTTCTGTTTTTGAATTGCTTATGATTTCCCTCGATGAAAAGGACCAAGCAGGATTGTGGCAGAAACAGGATGGGCCCAGAGGGAATGGACAATACAACATGTTCTATCCTTGAAATTGTTTTTGAAGCTTCCAAATCATATGGCCAATGATGGTACATTTGTACAGGTGGCATGTTTGAGAAACTTTTCAAGATATTCGAGAAATGTTGATATTATATTTTTTTTATGGTGAAGAATGGATTGCACAGATGACAGTTGTCTTGTAAAAAATCATGTTGATTGTGTTCCCTGGAGTATAAATGGCCTTTAAAAAAAAGAATCGAAGTTGGTCGAGTGGTTCTCTGTTGCCTGCGATTTAATGATTTAAAGATGGTAGCTTTTGTCGTTATCATGACACAGTGCAGGTGAAAGATATTTTGACAGTCTATTGCGATTCCTTCAAAGAACAGGTTCCGGCTCGTAAATATTTCTACAAGTCCAGCAAACTTGTTGCTATAAGTTGAGAACGAGTACATATTCTCATGGAGGTGGTGACTTGAGCGATCAGCACGTGGAATTAGATCGTCGCATGCTGGATTGGATTGTGGGTCTTGATACTGAAATGAATGAGCTTGTTGAAGGAAGCCATCTGTACAAGTCAAAGGTGTCGATGGAGTAGGTAGTGCTCCCAGATGAGTAAAAAGAAATGCTATGTGGACTGCAGATAATTTTGGCAGATTTAAACAATACAGAAAGAATGCTGGTCTTGAAGATGTGATAACTTATGGAACAGGACTTATTATACTTCTCTGCGGGCCATCAGGAGCTGGAAAGACAATGACAGTCAATGCTGTTGCTCATCATCTTCTTCACATGAAACGTGTTCTTGGTCCTCATTCACGCCACCGCAACAGAAAAATAGAAACGAATTTCCTATTTCAAGACCACCGAAATCAAAAAGATATGCGCTCCAGTTTTGCCTCATAATTAGCCAAATCATCAACAGAATGTTAGTTTAAAATTTGTTTTATTAAAACAGCCAACGCATTTCCAGATTTGGGGAGCAGTTGCAAACTGGCATTCAGGATTCGATTGCCTGTAGCTTCAGCAAATGGGATTGACACCTGCCCTTCACTTTAGTCACCAGAAGACACCTGTTACCAGATGCATAAAATTCGTTTTCTTATCTATAACCTCAGTTAAGCAGCGCTCCAAAGATTTCAAAATAAACAAATTCGCCTATTTTCATCCTTAATTATGATTTCATGGGATTTTTGCTCCGGATTTATCTCTCAGCTGGCCAATTATCATAAGATTTACAGAACATTGTTCTATGTTTAGGAAACGCCCTTTCCTACTTTTTGTAATGATAGTTAAAACAGCGCCCCTGTTTTTGGGCAGCAGTTGATCTAATGTATTAAAAAATTCATTTGTAATGGGAGTTAGTGAGGGGGAGAGTTTTCTGAGTGCTGGGAGCTGCTGGAGCGTAGCAGAGCTTTCTTGTACAGTTTTTGGCAGAGAATTTAATGGAATTTCATAGCTCTGTTTGCTGAGATTCATGTGGTATGTTAATTTAGCATAGGTTTTCCCTTTGTCTCATATGTAAACTGTTATGTTTCATTCACCTCATTATCATATCTAATTGAGCAAATGAAGTGATTAGGTAGGAATTCATAGTATTATATGCTCCTCCTATAAATTTGCTCACATTCAATGTTTTCTTCTGTTTAAGGAGGATTCAGAGTTATTGTCTGCCCTCCTTAGCTCCTCACCAGTCTTTCCATCCCATTGAAATCCAGATTTGATGCTAAATTTCATGCCTACCTTGCCTCCGTTAATAATCTGTGTTGTTCATTATATTTTTCTGTTTCAAACTGTGATCTTGCCCATTCAGCCCAGAAAAACCCCATTATTTAATTAAAAACCCCAAAATCAAACTTTCAGATCAATTTACTAGCCTAAAATCCTTGTTCCTAATTGGTCAACTCATCTTACTGACAAATTCACCGAGTTTGACCCGAGAGAGCCTTCTCATACCCCGTAGGGCTAGCTACAGGGTGAAATGGTTTGATGTAGCTTTGAGATTTGCCTTCTCAGCCTAAGGTGAAATTTCAAACGCTAACATATTGGTGACCATACTGGGGAGAACAAATTTGTAATTTGCTCATTGTGGTGTGACTTCATAAGTCATAGACGGAGTCTGAAGATACACGAGGTAGCCTTCGAACACGCTCTTGTTTTCCATCAGCGTTAGTAGATAAACGTTGCTTCAGTCGATCTCTGTGGGCTTGTGAAAGTAGCGCTTCATTGGCACTTTTACCCCAGTACATGTATCAAGTTCAGATCTGATTGTTGATGGTGAACAACGATCAGGCACTTGACAGGCTGAAATCATTCACTGGCGACTCCAATTCGATCCAGACACTCCAGTGCTTGCTGATCCGTTCATGCCATGGAAGGGTATGTGGCAGACCCTGTCGTGTGTGAAGCTGTAGAAGAAATAAGACATTTGTTAGCAAATCTTGAATTTGATGAAAATGTTTACAGTGTTTGGCTTCATTTGTTCAAATCTTTAAAGGTATTCAAAATTGAATTGAGTGAGTTAATTATTGAAAGAATTGAAGACGAGATTCAATGGTTAGATGAGAAAATCAAGTCATACGATTTCCAAGACCCTAAAAAGTTTTTGGAAATCATTCCTCCATTGAAACAAGAAATCATAGATTTGCCTATAGAGGTTTACATTGACAATGTGTAGCTGGAAGTATGTCTTGCAAAGTTGGGGCAGCCAACAGAGTCTGGCTTCCGTGATCCTATTGCGGAATATATGGACATGTTTTTCAGTTTGATGGACAAATCAGGATGTCTTTCCTGTGACCAGGCTCATTACTTGCACGAAGGGCTGCCAGCTACTGCATCTGTGTCCTCGTGGCAGCACTCTCAAGCGACATCATTTTCAGGTTTACTTGAATGGCTAATTTGGCATTTTAGTATTACCTGATTGTCATGAGGAACGAGTTATATTTGCGGACAAATCTAACCTCCCTAGGAGTCTAAGACTCTCTAGTGACAAACAAACCAAACAAGAGCTATCCTTCTCTAGATACACATCATTCTACATGAATTCAAATGTTTTCGATCTTACCTTAGGTCCAACGCTTGTCGTAGTAGTCCAGTCTTGTTGATCCAGATGAGCTCCTCCTTCACTTTCAGACCTACATACACTAACAAGGCAAATGATTACATAGCATCTGAATATCCATTATAAAACAAAGCATATCTATCATACTGACCAAGGAATGCATGAAATAATTCATTAACAAATCATTGAGAAGAATGGACTTATTTGTATTAAATAATCAAAGGAACCATTACAACCTGAGCCTTGGTGTTGTGCAAGCTCCTCCCAGGGTCCAGCAAGTGATTTCCTCTACTTTGACAAGCTCCCCCACTCCCACTATGGCAACAAGGAAGGATGGTGATCTCTCCTCACAAGTCAACAAATGGAAGTCTTAATTCCAGCAGCATTTACCC
>APFE030928948.1:1525-15277 GCA_000404065.3 Pinus taeda | reverse complement strand
TTTGCCAGAATTGACCTTTTTTGTGAAAAAACACTGTTTTGACTATGGTTGACCATTTTTACTTGTAGATGATGGATAAATGTAATATTTCATGGCACTTTGATATATTTTATCTCTCTTTACCCTTCTAGAAGCTTCCTTGATGTAAAAAGTGAATAATTAATGCATGAATCAGTTAGCTAAGTAATAGAGGCAAGTTGTTGGACTGCCTATTATCTAGTGCTTAATTTAGAATTAGTTAAAACTGCTCCTAGGAAGCTGAGCTCGACCCCTAGAGGTGGGGAAAGGAGTTAGATGGTCTATATTATGCTCTCTCTTTCTCATTTTCATGGTTGGACTCTTGTGGGAGAAAGCTTTATTGTATATTGTACATCTATCTCTGCAACTTAAAGAAAAGGAAGGCCAGGATTTTGCAGACATCATTGTGGATTCTTGTGGATTGTTGTGTTGATGGTGTGTTCTCTACATGTTCTTGTAAGTCTGTTTATGTATTCCACATCTCTCTTTTGCTTCTATTTGGATAGATGAAGTGATAAAGTTTGAAATCATGCTTTGACATGCTCAGCTTTTTAGTTTGTTCAAAATTTATGTTTTCTACTGTCTAGAGAGGATTCAAATGTTTGTTTTCCCTCTTTAGCTCCTTCTCTATCATCCCTGATCATCCATCTCAGATTAAGGCATCAACGCTCACTCCTACCTTGCCCCAAAGATCCCCCTGCAAAAACTGTGCTCAATCCCCGCACCCTGAATTGCACTCCCTCCAATTGCCACCAAAAACCCAAAAATCTTTAAATCAACCCCCCTTATCAATTTACTAGCCTAAAATCTTTATTCCTAATTGGTCAGCTTATCATATTGAAAGATCTACCGAATCTGACCCGAGAGAGCCTTCTCATACCTCGTAGGGCTAGCTACGAGGTGAAATGGTTTGATGTAGCCTTGAGAGTTTGTCTATCTCAGCCTAGGTGAATTCCAAGCGCTAACAGATTATTATGATCATTACATGACCCACTCACTGCATGGCTGCGACCATGCCTAAGTCTACTTATCGATCCTTACTAGATGGCTGCGCCAATACCTTGGATCTGGATTTTTATGTACTCTGATATGGATGGTTGCGCCCATACCACATACATCATGTACTTGATATATCGGTTGTACTTCTTCATGCAGGTTCTCCGGCGGCAGTGTTTTTAGTTGGCCATGTTCTTGTAAAGCATTTCACCCCTCTCTCTCTCGGGCCTCATGCTTTAGGGGGCATCTCTTACACAGTAATTTGTCACCGTCTCTGTTACCCTTTCTCCCGCACATCGGAGGACTTATTCCGGGACCTCTGGGAAGTGACATAACTTGAAAACACTTGCATTATATCCCCTTCAGTATGTATTTCGTATGCCCTGAAGATACCTTCTTCAAAATACCCATAAAATAGCCCTTTTTCCATTGGCGTGGTTCCACTGTGTATCACTCGCGCCAATGGGGGAAATCCTCCAAAGAGGGTGCGCTAGCTGGCGCTCTGTCTCAGAGTCGCACTCGCGCCAGCCAAGTTGGGTAAATATTTTAACAAACCATCTTACGAAGTTTCTTCCTAACCTATTCATGAACTGATTCCAGCTTGAGTTAGTTCAGTTGGGCTTCGAATCTCTATAGAAGGGAAGTAGTTCTCCACCTCTCATGGAAGCTTCTTTGTGATAAGGCCAATCCCATGAATCTTGTGGATGATCCTAACTCCTTCTCCTTTCTCTATATAAGCTTGTCTTTTTGCCTTTGACAAGCTAGTTAGTAATTCTACTCTTCAAGCTCCAAATTCTAAGTCCCAAAGTCTAGGAATTGCTAAGCTCATGCTACAAGAAGCCTTCTTCATCCCCATAAGGCTAAATCTTAAATGAGGAGATTCTTGTCAAAGTAACCAAGGAGAGAGAAGCTTGTTCCCCATTCCCAACAAGCTTTGTAAGGCATGTGTTGCTGATCACAAAGCCAAAGGAGGATTTGACGTCAGAACTATGGTTGTATTCTTCTTTGTTTATCAATAATAATAGAAGACTATCATTATGGTTCCACTCTTATTGCCTTTATAATGATGTTTGAGTTATATCCTTTCTAACTGATATATAGTTGCATCTCTTGGATTTTATGCTTTTATTTGTGTCATTCTTTGCATGTGCAGGTATCCGTTCACAAGGATCGTGGGGATTGTGACCAGCCGAAGTGAAAGAACGGGAGCGACGACTCTTCTACAAGTACTAGCATTGGATTCGAGGTAGGCCCTCATCATCGGTCTTTAATTTGCAATTAGGAACCTGCGTGTCAGCGTTGTTTGATTGTTGTTAGACCCCATTTGGGCTAGTGGGATCGCCTCTATCCGCATAGGGGATTTACCTGTCCAACAGTACGCAGAGTCCTAAAAGATTCTGTAGCTGAGTGCGCAGGGCAGAGTCGGGTCTGTAATTGGGATTGAAAGCTAATAAAGAGAAGTTTACTTTGTGCATCTATTCTTGAATCCATATTTTGTTGTTATGCATTACTTTCACTCTGTTTATTTACTGTGCATAATTAGATAAATACTTGTATGGTCCAAAATTCTTATATATGAAAATAATCTAAGTAATCGGCTAACAGTGCATAATTAAGAACGACTTAGGTAAATAACACAGGTCGCACTGCGGCTAGAATTGCGCGAAGACAGTGTCTCAAGGCACAGGGTGCCCACTGGTGCACGTAGCGTAGTAAGTGCGAAGGTTGGACCTTGTACCAAGTCCATCAAATCAGACATCCCCAGGGTGTGGAAACCTAGTTCTAGCACCCTCCCATACTATTTTGGGTGAGATCGCAGTGCGCACTCTGCGAACTGTTGCAAAAAGGGATAGTAGTACCGGGATTCTCTTGGCTAAATCACTTCTGAACCTGGGTCAGGCCCCACTAAGCCAACAAATGGTTCCGTTGCCAGAACTGGGATCTGCATAAGGGATGTTTGATGTCGTGCCGCTGGAACCGAACAAAGAAATAAATTGAAGAGTTGTTGGACAAGAAGATTCACGATTTCGCGATGCAGGAAAACAGAACTCCACGAGTATCTAAGAAACAGTGGTTGGATCACTACGTGTATATGGAAATCCACGAAATTTTCTTTGCATACTTTCCTTCTAAGCTGTATGAGTGGATCGCGAAGTTAGCCGACAACTAGGGAAGGTGTAGGCTCAACAAACCAATAGTGTGGACTCCGGAATTAGTGTTCAGACTAAAAGCATCAGAAGGTAAGATCACGTGAGTTGTGGACCATTGGCTCAACCAGATAATAGGAGGATTTATCACTAAGTTTACGGTAGACACAGTTGTGAGATACAATGAGGCAAAACAACGTTTTCTCAAAGGACCATGAGGTAAGTATATTAAATCTTTGAATACTTGGATTAAGATGCTATTGTGTGAAAAAAAGGTTATGCGAATAAATTAATGTTTGTGAATACACAGAGTTGAAATATCTACAAAAGCAGTGAAGAATTGGAGAATAGTCCCCTAATTTCACCATCACAAGAAAGCGAGGACGCGCTCGTGAAGGTTTCTCTAAGAAGTGAAGTTAGTTTGATAAGATAGCGAATTCTGCAGTTACCACCTCCACCCACACCACCACCCGCTTCACCTCCCTCGCCTCCATCTCCACCCACTCCACCTCCACCACCTCCATAGTTCAATATGGTGAGCGTGATCAAAATACCAGTATTTAGAGGGGTAGGGAATGAAGATCCGGACCAATTCTAGTTCATGGTAAGAGTAGTATGGGAAGCAAAAGGTGTCAGGGACGACAATATTAAGAAGGATACCTTAGTGAGCGCATTGTAGGATCATGCATTAATGTGGTATATCAAGCACTCTAATGACCACCCAAACGTAGGGATAACAAAGATCCAGGCCTCGCTGAACAAAGAATTTAGCAGGCCAAAGTCGGAAACACAATCAATCATCAGGTTTCAAGAAATCAGGATGCTCCCGGGCGAGACTCCCTGGGATTTAGATCAACGGCTGAAGAGTACGATCCACGAAGCCAATATGAAGTTGATGGATGGATAGCATCATGCATGGTTTGTAGCATCTCTGACATTGCACTTAAGGATGGCACTATCACAATAGAAACTTTCCACCGAGGCCGAAGCATTGGAAATGGCAATGAGATTACATGAGACCCCGATACAAGACCCTAGGTTGGGAGTTCAACAAATCCACGGGCAACTCTAGAATCTGTGTTTGAAAATGCAAAGTTTGAAGCATGATAGGGCACCGTAGCCAGTGGCACATGTGGAAGTATGGTGCATAAAATGCAAAGGCCAGGGCCATGACAAAGATCATTGTCCAGTATTCATGAACTACTCTGTAGGAGGAGGGCCAATTCCATTGAGACTGAAGGCATAGGCAGGGCCGAACACAACACCTGCTTTATGGTGCATGATCTGTCAGATAGGAGGGAAACACACGATAGATAATTGTCATTTGTTGCAGAAGTATACACAGACACCCCAGCAATTGTTTTGTAATTTTTGTAGGTCAGTAGGCCATAATGAGCACATTTGGCACAGTTACGAGTTAATGATGGATCAGACCCCTGCCTATAGGATGCAAACTGAAACACGAGCCCTTGACCCAGATGCGAGGATGGCATGTGCTAGATTTTAGGGGTGAGGTCGAGGACAAAGTTGCATGAGACTAGAAAGGGGCCGCGGACAATTAATTTGTTAAAGTTGTGGAGAGAAAGGGCACTATGCCCATGATTGTACCAACCCGATGAGGATATCATGTTCGTATTGTGCATAGTTTGATCATGAAACAATAAATTGTCCTACATTGATCACAAGGATGCGCGAGAAAGGGGTATTCCAACCTCCTCCGACTCAGAATATCCAAATAATGAGATCTGAGACACACAAAGAAAACTTGAATGTAAACATGATGCTCAGAAGCGATACGACCATGAGAGAGGATAAGGGGAAGTAGCTAGAGGAAAATACGTGGATCCGCAAGGCTCCTACAAAGGAACCCGAGTTTGACTTATAACATGCAAAGGAGACATTCATGGAAGCTAAGAAGAGCTTCATGGAGGCCTCCACTTCAGGGAGTAAGGATCAACCAGAACCAGGAATCGATCCTTCAATGCTCACTACCTTTCTAGAGACATGCATGAAACTGCTGTGTGACAGCAAGGCAGTTAAAGGACTACAAGAAATGATCACTAGGTGTGTGGGGTCAAGAGAACCGCATGTAGTTTGGAAACTGGGGAAGCATGCATTGCGCACTGGAAGGGAAATGAGGTTGACTACGCAGATTGGTGAGTATGAAATGGATCAGGTAATCCTAGATCTGGGTTCAAACGTGAATGTATTACTGAAGAAAACATGGGAGCGGATGGGAGGCCTACATTACAATGGTCCCCTATTCAATTACGAATGGCGAACCAATAGAAGATTTTTCCCATGGGGAGGTTGCAAGAGGTGACAGTTGATATTGAAGGTGCGAGTGCACAGGCAGATTTTGAAGTAATAGAGATTGTCGATGACAGCAATCCTTATCCCATGCTACTAGGGATAGACTGGGCCACCGATATGAATGGAGTCATCAATCTGAAGAAGTGCAAAATGATCTTTGAGAACAAGTCACTACATGTAGTAGTCCCGTTGGACCCAACCGAAGGAGTGCGCTACACTGAACCAGTACACGACGACGATAGCGATGATGAGCTTGATTGTATTTACAAGATAACTATGCAAGACCAGGATTGGGTGAATCCAAATGTAGATGGGAGAATCTCATGGGAGTGCGAAAGCTCCTGTACTTCGGATTCAGACGACGAAGTAGAGCGATGGCAGAATCAGTTGCATGAAGTGACAATGCTAAATTGCAAAATGATGGTTAGATCACTGCGTTGCATGAAAAAAGAGGCAAGAGAGCTACCGAAATATGATGGATTGATAGCAGTGGATGAATTCCTAAGAAAATTAGAAAGTGCAGTACGAGAGCAGCAGTGGCTTGGTGCGTTGAAGTGGGCACTACGTGCAACACCCACATGATGGTGGGGTACGCATCAAGGAAATTTTGAGGGCTGGCGTAGATGCAAAAGAATGATGTTCCTACGGTTTGGGAAACCAAAACTACGGTTAGACAAATATGATGGACGAGATGACTCATGCACGTACCTCGCGAAATGGACCAAGGTCTATGGGGAAGAACCATAGCCTGAATGGGTACACTTATTCTACCTTACCCTGGACGTCATACCCATGAACTGGTATATTGAGACCAAACTTTGACATGGTACAGGCGAATGGGATGTCTTGCACGAGGGATTTTTGTTAACATTCACATTTGAAGACCAGTGGTCAGATATTGTTGACAATGCGCTGTAAGAAGTAAAAGCAGTCATCTTCAAAATACCATAGGAGCTACTGGAAATACTTCAACCAGTATAGGTGACCCAGTTAAGCAGCACCCTAAAATGTTATAATGTGCAGGTGGAGAAGGATGATGAAGACCCCCAAAATATTAATATTCCAGAAACTGAAGGTCGTCTTGAGGCTAGAGGACCATCAATTGAGGATCTCGACATCATTGTGCTGCTAAAAACAAAGCATGTAAACATTGGCACAGAAGCGGAGCCAAAGTACGCGACGCTTGGAGACTATTGGGATAATGCTACAGTAGATAAGGTCGTTGAGTTACTCTGCTAATACCAAGACTTGTTCCCAACCAAAATCACAGACTTAAAGGGATCATTGGTGACTTAGGGATGATGAAGATTACTCTGAAACCAGACGCGAAGCTAATGAAGCAGTGGCCTTGCCGCTTGAATCCAAAATATAAAGAAAAGGTCCGCAACGAATTAGACAAAATGCTCGCAACTAGAATTATTGAACCGGTAGAATAATCCTACTAGGTGAGTCCTATGGTAGTGTAGGAGAATAAAACAGAAAGGTGAAATAAGAATATGCCTGGACCTCAGGAAGCTTAACGACACCTGTGTTCACAATCCATTCTCGACACCATTCATAGATGAAGTATTGGAGAATTTTTGCAGCCAGGAAGCTTACTCATTCATGGATGGCTTCTCAAGGTACCATCAGATCAATATTGTGCCAAAAGATAGGAGAAAAACAACCTTCGCAACAGAATGGGATTGCTTTCAATACACCGTTATTCCCTTTGGACTAAAGAACGCGCCAACGATATTTTCGCGCATAGCGGTGGCCACATTCATAAAATACATCCATAATTTCTTGGAGGTCTATCTGGATGATTGGACTGTCTTTGGATTAGTTAAACACCATGTAGCAAGCTTACGTTTGATGTTGGATACTTGTCGTCGACACCAGATTGCGCTGAACCTCAAAAACTGCACCTTCCTCGTTCCCTTTGGAAACCTGGTGGGCCATGTGGTCTACAAACAAGGCCTGATGGTGGACCCTATGAAGACTATTGTTATTCTGAATCTAGAAGCACCGTGAAGTGTCAAACAATTCCATGCTACTTTGGGGCACACTGGTTACTATAGGAAGTTTATCAAGAGCTATGCCCAAATAACAGCGTCAATGGAAAAACTATTAAAGAAGGATGCTACATATTGTTGGAATGATGATTCCATGAAAAGTTTGGATGTCCTCAAGGAGAAACTACATTTTCTCCCATCCTTGTCTTCCCAAAATGGGACGTGGAATTTCATGTACATGTTGATGTGTTGTGTATTGCATTGGGAGCCGTACTCACGCAGTAAGGTTCGGAAGGTGTGGATCACCCGTTCGCGTTTGCGAGTTAGAGATTGTCCAAAATTGAAAAGAACTACTCTACTACTGAGCACGAAGGGCTGGAAATGGTGTACGCGCTCCAAAAATACCGACAATATTTACTTCACAGGCATTTCAAAATGGATTATATCTGCGTAGTGCGCATCGCAGACAGCCATTTCGAAGATATAATCCATTTTTTAACCACAGGAAATGCATTGAAGGAATACTTAGTCCAACAGAAGAAGGAATTGGTGGTGCGCGTGGTGGACATTTCTGTCATCGCGGGCCACCTCTACAAAATGGGAAATGATGAGATATTATGAAGATATGTACCTGAATTTGAACGAGGTTAGATCCTCATGGAAGAACATGGGGGTGTTGTAGGAGGACACTATGCAGGACACGCGACTACACAGAATATTCTTCATGCTGGGTTATGGTGGCCAACCCCCCACCAAGATTCAAAATCACACTGTCGGGCTTGCGACATATGTCAAAGGACTGGAAAACCATCACGAAGGGATGAGATGCCACTAAATCCACAAATGACACTGTAGCTATTTGAAAACTGGGCAATCGACTTCGTGGGACCAATCAAACCTCCGAGAAAGACAAGTGCGCGCTACATCATCACCGTGATGGAGTGCTCGACACGATAGGCAGAAGCGCAACGAGTTAAGGACTGCACGGCCGCTACGGCTACGAAGTTTTTTTTCAACAATGTGTTGACACAATTTGGTTGCCTGAGAATCTTAATGAGTGACCGCAGAACACACTTCCTAACTGAAAGCATCAACACAGAGGCATAGAAGAGTCTATAGCTGAGTGCGCGAACCCTTGCAGCTAAGTGCGCAAGGCGGAGTCGGGTTTGTAATTGGGATTGAAAGTTAATAAAGAGAATTTTACTGTGTGCATCTATTCTTGAATCCCTATTTTGTTGTTATGCATTCTTTTACTCTGTTTATTTACTGCGCGTAATTGGATAAATACTTGTATGGTTCAAAATGCTTATATATGAAAATAATCTAAGTAATTGGCTAATAGTGCATAATTAAGAACGACTTGGGTGAATAACACGGGTCGCGCTGTGGCTAGAACTGCGCGAAGAAAGTATCTCAAGGCGTGAGGTGCCCACTGGTGTGCATAGCATAGTAAGTGCGAAGGTTAGACCGCGTACGAAGTCCATCAAATCATACATCCTCAAGGTGCAGAAACCTGGTTATAGCACCCTCCCATACTACTTCGGGTGAGACCTCAGTTTGCACTCCATAGACTGTTTCCAAAAGGGCCAGTAGTACCGGGATTTGCTTGGCTAAATCACTTCTAAACCTGGGTTACGCCCCACTAAGCCAACACAACCCTACCGGGGGGCGAACATTGTTATTACCCAAGTTCTTTCTAGTGTTCCACGGTTAGTTGATTAACTTAGCCTACTGGTATGCGTTAAGTTACACTTAGCAATATAAATCATTCATACAAGTGCATGTAGTAAATAAACAATATATTTTCAATTTATATCAAACATGTAATAACTCAAGGACAGATACACAGAATTTGGATAAAACTTCTCTTTATTATTCTCTTCTTTGGTTACAGACTCGACTATGCCCTATGCGCTCAGCTGTAGGGGTCTGTGCACTCAACTGCAGACAACTAGGTTTATGTGCACTCAGCTGCAGAGCCTTCTCCTACTCTACGACCCAAGACAAACTTAGATTATTTCTCTTCGCTTCTACTTCACTATCTATTACTTCACTATATTTTACACTTAGAGCCTTGCTCTATTTATACAATCCCATGGTTCGTGGACCATGGGTAGGCTGACATTACATTACAAAACTAGGGTGGACAACCTTGTGACTCTATCATACATTTTGTGCTCTGCGCCCACAATTCGCGGAGACTTTACAACAATATTAGATCAAAAATTGGGCTTTGAGCCCCAAAACATGCCTTGGGGGGATTCCATGCCCAACAACCCCAGTATGATTACAGGGAGCATTGGTCCTTAAAATGGCACAAAAGAAGCAGTTTAGGGCTGAAACTATGGGAAATGGAAGGTACATTCTTACAGCTTTGTGTAAGATGGTGACAAGGGGGGAATAGGATGTTTATTGATCCCATTAGGAGGCTCACTAATGAGATGTGACAAAATGGCCTATAATAGAATTCCCCCTAAAACGCAAAGTCAGACATGATGACTGATGACTTAAGTGCTTTACCTTGTGACAAGTAAGGATCAAGGACAACTAGAAAGCTTCACCTGTTACAATACATTTATAACATGACATCTTTGTTTTTTGAGGGAGGCATACCTATACTCAGTTCATAAGCTAACATAACATATATAATGATCAAATGACGCATCCACAAATGCAACTGGTGGACCCATGGCTAGATGACTATAAATAGGATCATGACCATAATACATTGTGATCCTTGCGTAATCCTTAAACCACAACCCAAATGGATGAAACTAAATATGGGGTCTTCTATCTCATTCACACGACCAACCAATGTACAAGTCTAACCATGTGAATGAATGAGCTAGACTCAAACATGGTAGACATCATCTGATCACTCGTAAATGATGTAAGTTGTTAACAGATGTGAAAGAAACAACCGATGATGTTAATGACTCTCAAGGTACTATAGTACAATCCGTATAGTGTGAATAAATGAGCTGATTTCTAACACCACATCGAATATTGTTGTGGAGGTAAATCCCCTCAGTGGACAGAGGCGATCCCTACTAGCCCAAATTGGGTCTAGAAACAATCAAACAATGCTATCATGCAGGTTCCTAATTGCAAATCAAAGACCAATGATGAGGGTCTAGCTGGATTCCAACACTAGTACTTGTAGAAGAGTCAACGCTCTTGTTCCTTTGCTCTGGTTGGTCATGATCCCCACGATCTCCATGAATGGACACCTGCACATGAAAATAACGACACAAACACAAGCATAAAATCCAATAGATGCAACTATATATCAGTCAGAAAGGATATAACTCAACATCATTTCAAAAGACAATAAGAGTGGAACCATAATGATAGTCGTCTATTATTGATAAACAAAGAAGGATACAACCATAGTTTTGACGTCAAATCCTCCTTTGGTTGGGTAATCAGCAGCACATGTCTTGCAAAGCTTGTTGGGAATGGGAACAAGCCTCTCTCTCCTTGGTTATTTGGAAAAGAATCTCCTCACTTTAGATTTAGCCTTATGGGAATGAAGAGGGCTTCTTGCCGCATGAACTTGACAATTCTCAATCTTTGGAATTCTGGAACTTTGGGACTAGCTTGACAAAGTTAAAAGGAAAAGCTTTTATAGATAGAGGAGAAGGAATTAGGATCATCCACAATATTCATGGGATTGGCTTTATCACTAAGAAGCTTCCATGAGAGGTGGAAAATTAATTCCCCTCTATGGAGATTCGAAGCCAAGCCAAACCAACTCAAGATAGATTCAGTTCAGGAGTGGGTTAAGAAGAACCTTCGGATGTTGGTTTGTTAAAAACACTACCCATTTTGGTTGGCGCGAGTGCGACTCTGGGACAGAGGGCCAGCTGGCGCACCCTCTTTGGAGGATTTCCCCCATTGGTGCGAGTGATACACAGTGAAACCGCGCCAATGGAAAAAGGGCTACTTTTGTGGGTTTTTTGCAGAAGATGTCTTCAGGGCATATGAAGTTCATACTTAGGGGAATACAATGCAAGTGTTTCCAGGTCATGTCACTTCTCACAAGTCCATGAATGAGTCCTCCAAGGTGCGGGAGAAGGGGTAATAGGGATGGTGAAAAATTGTTGTGTAACAAATGCCCCCTAAAGCATGATGCCTGAGAGAGAAAGAGGGGTGAAATTCTTTACAAGAACATGGCCAACCGAAAACATTGCCACCAGAGAACCTGCGTGGAGAAGTACAACTGATATCTCAAATACATGATGTATGTGGTATGGGTGCAGCCATCCATAGCATAGTACATAAGAATCTAGATCCAAGGTACGGATGCAACCATCTAGTGAGGATCGATAAATAGACTTAGGCATGGTCGCAGCCATCCAGTGAATGAGTCATGTAATGATCATAATAATCCAAAAAATCGCAACCTGGATGCTAACAGACAAAATCCAGGGTCTTGCACTCCATGTCGTCCCGAACAAAGTACAAGTTCAAGCATGCGAATATGGGAGTCAAAGTCGAATATGCAGGAACATCGTTCGATTACCAGTCAATGATGAAAACTGTTAACAGACACGAGAGGTACCACAAATAATGACAATGGTCCCGAGGGTACTATAGGTACAATCTACGGTGTGAGAATCAGTGAGCTAGCATCGAACACCCGTAGAATCATTCGATCAGAGGCCAATGATGAAAACCTCGCGTTGAACATGAAGAACCTGCCATTGAGGCATGCAAGCTCCAAGGCACCTGAAGGGAGTCTCTAGGTCAACTTCCTGGATAATGAGCTAAAGTCGACAGGAAGCAACCTTGATTGAAGGTGGGCCATAATGCTTCCCACATCATCGACATGAGACAGAGGAGGATAATATTGTTTGTGAATCCGGATTATGTGAGTCATCAGAGGGAGGTTGATTATTTTGTAGAAGTCAACTTCTCTTGAACATATCAGCGGCACGACAGTGGACTTGGCAGTTTTTGACATCAAATGATCATAGGTCATGGTGACAAGGCAACAAGCAAATGAGAGGTCAAATAGGATCACCCAAACCCACGGAGGCAAGTGAAAAATGAGATGAGATGTCCCCACCCAGAAACGAATGCAGACAAGTTCCATGTTCAAGAGAGACATACTGCCGACACGACAATGATTGTGGTTCCATTTTCCCCACCATTTCTGGCGAGTACCCCAGTTATTTTTAACAAGATTGACGGGGAAAGCATATGCTTGTAAAGCATCATTTCGACGGAATCCGATGTCATTAAGTTTTAACGAGTCTGACAAAGGAAGAACTCGACGGCTTTTCATGTTTAGAGAGCTTGAAAAAGACAGTGGAAAAGTAAACTCCAGGGGTGTCCTTTTTCGTAAAGTTGTGTCTCTCGAGCCCGAAAAAGTATAAAACAATGCTCGAAAGAACCGCCCGATCATTACGATCGAGGAGTACTTTTCATGATTAGTGATTTCGACCTGAAAAAAGTAAAAAAGCGATCGAAACCACGTCGTTTCGTAACCATTAACGAACCTGAAACGACAAGGGTCCGACGATCTTTTCGTTGTTACACGGTCGGAAAAGAGTTTAAAGAAGACTGCCTCTCATTTACGTTTAAAGAGTCGAGAGGAATAACTCGGCATTCTTTTCACATTTAAAGAGTCAAAAAGAGCAAAAAGATGACTCTGTAATGACTTTTTCGTGTATTTACTGAGTCCAAAAAAGTATAAAATACAACTCGTTTCGTCGCCTAAGTCGCACAAAAACCTGTCGCTGCACAAAAACAAGTGTAAAATCCATTTTTGACAAAAATATATATTAAAATATTCATAAAAATGACTTTTGAAACCTACTTAGGGTTAAAAAAGCTATAAACATGTGAAAATTGTTAGAAAATTATATATTACGGAGCAATGGAACACATAAAATATTGCAGAAATATAAACACAGAAGACGCACAAAACAAGAGAGACACAGATATACGTGGTTCACCAGTTTGGGCTACGTCCACCTCGAACAGCCAGTCCTTCCTTTCTATTATCCAGCAAAATGAAGAGACACAACCTACAGCAAATCCGCTGTAATATCCTTTGTTTTCTCTCACAGCCTCACCTCTCTGTTTCTCGCTCACACAGAATCCACATCTATCTCACAGCCTCAAATACAAATACCCTCATACAAAGAGAGGGGTTGCCTTCTAGGGCAAAAAACCCTAAACTAAACATAAGTTCTACCGTCAGATCATCCGCCTAATGAACGGCTCAAATTGACTAGAAATTACTATACTTTTACAAGGCAAATTTACATCTGTTT
>APFE030928946.1:0-10072 GCA_000404065.3 Pinus taeda | reverse complement strand
GACTGTTGCTCCTTCGTTGTGATCATAACCTTGTGACAGAGTCTCCATTGAGATCATATATATGCTTATGATCATGACTCTAGAGAGTGTTACTATAGGAACTTCTTTTCCAAATTATGTTGAGACTATGTAGACTAATGTGGGATCTCTGATATTCTTGTCATCACTGCTATGCCAAGATTATACTATCTAGAATGATGAGACAGAGTTTTCCCCTCTTTCACTAAAACCCTTATGATCATGCTTATGTCGAGAATGTTACTATTTATGTAGCACTCATCTACAGTAATGCCATCCGATGTCTGAGCCTTATGCGAAGATAAATAGTCCTGTACCCATCCGAAATCCGAGTTCCTGTACCTCCGAAGTTACAGAGATACTTATCCAAAATTCTAATTTTCTGTGGTAACTCTAGCTGCCTATTTATAGGTGTTATGCCTCCATCATAAGCCGACATGTCAATGTGAACTGGCGTGTCCCTTTTATTGAGCCGACATGTCATTTGTATATTCTTTGAGGCCGACTTAACTAATCTCTTCATCTTTTTGTAGGCAGTCTTCTTCGTGCTTGTCTTTGGAGGATTGTGCTTGTCTTGGAGGGTTGTTCTAGACTTGTATACATTTTACGTAGGCTCATGAAGAGCTCCTTACATGTCTTTGACTCTTTGACTTTCCTAGATATATGGAATGAGCAAGAAACCCATTCTTATAATTTACAAAAATAATATTTCTTTTTCTTGATAAGTACAAAGATCAAAATTACATTTACAAATACCAAACCTAGTTACACTTTTCTTCAACACTCCCTCTTAACTTGGGAGGCATTTACAATGGTACTTGGTCATTCGCAATCCGAAGAATTTCTCATAAGAAGAATCGGATTGGTAACCCATCTGTTATAACATCATAGTGACCAACATTGTTTATAGCAAGGCCTTGACTAACAACTCTATCTCTCATAAGATCAAAGCATAATGTTGGCAAGACCAATGATTTATAAACACCTTTATCATTGTCTCTCAAGGTACATACCCACCTGGGTGTTCACTGAGTATGACCTTCTAGGACTATTCTTATCTTGGGTTCCCAACCCTCAAAGAATATTGGTCCTCTTGCCTACTCTTATCTTGGATGCCCTACACATCCTCAAAGAGCATCAGATGCCAGATGATTACCCAATCCTCCATTCTTTCTTCCCAGGTGAAGACAAGGATGTTGTGTCTATCATGTGTCTACATTTCCATTCATGGCCTTCACCTAGACTTACGGCTGTTAGTCCTGGTCTAGTGCATGAAGCATGAGATAGAAAAACACAACTGCCACTTGATCAAAGACCTATCAGAGCTCCCTTTTAGCTAGGGACTCTTCTATACATCAACAACTTCTTCTTCGTGGGTCCTTTAGCTACTTGATCAACTTTTCTCCTTGATGTCATGAAAGTTAGTTGAGCTTCTTTCTTGTAGGGCAACAATGATCGATCACTTTCCTCCTTAGTTCGTCATGTCATTCCTTTCTTCATGGAAAGTGGCCTTCTTCATATCTGGAACCTTCATCATATGACTACTTCTTTCTCATCATGCTTCTTCCATTCATCACATGAATGCTAGTTGTACTTGTAAGTAGCCCTGCATGAACTTATCCAGATATTATTCAAGAAATCAAATATATCATTAAATCAAATCATACCTTACTAGGTGGCTCTTCATCATGACATCTTTCTGTAGGTATCAACATCCTGCATTCATGTTGACACATCTCCCAAAGATATCCATTGTCAAAGGTCTACATCTTTTCCATCAGAGTCTTCATATATTTCTGGGAGATTTTCTAGTGAAGTCTTCTTGATCTTTTTGGATGTTGATTGCCTTCATCAGGGTTGCATATCACACGATCTTTTCCTTCTTTACACATTCCACTCCCAGGTGCCTCTTCAAGTTTTCGAATCAGAGTTATGTAACTGGAGTCGACCACCTCATATTTCATATGAGGACATATTATGTTGATTTATTCTTGTGTGACTTATGTCTTTCTGCATCCTTTCAGAGGAGGAGATCCTTTTCTTTCAATCATGCTTCTCAAGATAGAAGTATTGATCTGCAACCATACAACATGACATTATAAAACTTAAATACGAGTATACATACCTCATTTTACCTTTAGGTTTTCCAGGCTTCTTTTAGCAGCTTCCTTGATTGAAAGATCTTCAATCCCTTGAACTGCTCTTACGTTATCATATCATTATTCATGAGCTCCACAGATTGGAGTTTCTATTTAAACACTTGCTTCACCACTAGATCAGTGAATCTTCTAGTGAAGATTCCATCAGAGAATCTTGAGGATCTTAAAGATCCCTATCCAACAGATATTTCCCTTTTGTTGCATGATGAACATTCTTCAAATGTTTGAGTTCTGCAAAGTTGTTGCCCACAACTTGCCTTCTTTCATAGAAACCCTAAGTTGTTGACAAAGGTATCTTACTTATCCTTGTGATCAGAGTCACCCTCATGATCATGTCACGTGATCTTGTTTCTAATACTTACATAATGTTACACCACATCCTATAACATATTGTAGTCACATTCTATGCAGGATCTAGGAGCCCAGAAAGAGACTTTATAGAGAGAGGCTAACTTAAAGAATGCTACTTCCTCTTATTATGGAATCCATTCAGCTCCTTCCATCCTAACGAGTAGCATGAATTTACTTTTTCTCCTCTATTTGATATTGTTCTTTAAGGACCATCTTTTCTTCTTCCAGCTTCTTTTAAGTCTCCAATATTATCTATGTGAGAGGAATTTAAAAGTTTATTCTCATGAATTCAAAGAAAACCTATTTCAATGACTTCACCTATCTATAAAGACTGAAACTATCCTCCTTATACAAGCACCAGCATATCGATTTGTACAACGAAGTCATTTAAATTTTAAATCAAAGATAGATCATAACCATGAAAGATACTTACTTGGCACATGAAGAGGAGATCCTTATCTTGATGCTTCTTTGAATGAGATTCTTGCTAGAGCATTATTGAAAAACCTCTTACTAAGACTCCTTGCACTGTCCAGTGCCAAGCATGACAAAATGAAAAACTGCTCCAGCCTATATGTTATTATGATGTTCAAAACTGCTTCATCTTCTTAACTTCTAAGGCACTTTGACTCCTTATCAGGTCTTTATGATTATTGATATATGGTACTGTATTGCTGACACATAAATAGACTGGAGTATTAGCAGCAGTGTGTAGATACTGATCATCTCTTTATGGCAGTGAGACTTAGCACTGCTTGCCCAGAATAGAGGAGCTAACACTTTTTAGCCCAAGTAGATTTATCCTAGTTTTGCTTAGCAACATTATCTCCAAACTGTGACTTTACTGAGGTAGTATGCAACACTCAGCATACTGTGATGTCACCAGGACTGCATGCTGCAAAACCAAGATATATTGTAAGTATGAGAAATTGAACTGTGTGAGATATTTGTATTGAGGAGGTTCTGTAATCTTGACACCACGAAGTGAGATTATAATGCCACCGATTTGAATTCTTCTTGAGGAGATCTGAGACTATTATTGTTCTTGCAGTATTGGCATCCCTAAACCATGTAGTAGTATAGAATATCACTGTGAGCCCGAGACATAAAGCATCCCTGTGTACTGAGATCATGTAGCATTATTGTGAAGTATCATTTATTGTTACATCGAGCTCTTCATCATTGGAAGCACCGAGACTGTGAAGTACACCTGAGAATTGCAGATCCTAGATTGCAGAGGATGATCGATCTATGGTTTTGTAATATCATGGTTGCTTTCAGCATTTGTGACATAGATTTGAGTTTTGGAGTATGAACCCGAAACTGTGATTGCCAACAAGACTATGATATCTGAGACTGTTCCTTGATATGAGGATGAGATACAACACTGTACATCTTTTCAAACTCATCTTTTGATTCGCTTAGATGCAAACTTGATGCTTGAATGTCTCTTTTCTCTCCTTCCTTAGACTTTAGCGCCTTAGCTCTGATACCATGTTGAAGAATCTAGGGCACATGTAGTTAATGAGATTCTTCTTGACTTGATAACTATTTGTGAGGCATTTTTAATTTTCTTATTAGCACAATCTTCTTTTTGACATTATTAGAGTGTGTTTCTTCTACCAAAAACAAAGAGACAAGAGCACAAGATGTTGGCATTCGGCCAGAGCCAAAACCTCTCCCTCTTGGAGAGGAAAACCAGCACATAATTCTTCTTATAGAGATTCCAATTGACGAACACCAAGATCATGACCATTGACTTACTATGCCACTCCAAGACCAAGACACCAATCCTCTTCATTGTCACTGTTGAGATAATCATCATTGCTGCACCACTGTGGTCATCATCAAGATCTTCACTGCTGCTGCAACATCTTTGCACTTTCATCGAGGTCTTAACTGTACCACCAAGATCTTCTTAAGGTCTGCACCTAGGCCCACTGAGGTCATGACTGCTGCTCCTTCGTTGTGATCATAACCTTGTGACAGAGTCTCCATTGAGATCATATCTATGCTTATGATCATGACTGCAGAGAGTGTTACTGTAGGACCTTCTTTTCCAAATTATGCCGAGACTGTGTAGACTGATGTGGGATGTCAGATTCTTGTCATCACTGCTATGCCAAGATTATACTGTCTAGAATGATGAGACAAAGTGTTCCCCTCTTGCACCGAAACCCTAATCATCATACTTATGCTGAGAATGTTACTATTTCTGTAGCACTCATCTGAAGCTACAGTGATGCCATCTGAAGTCTGAGCCTTATGCGAAGATAGACAGTCCTGTACCCATCCAAAATCCGAGTTCCTGTACCTCTGAAGTTGCAGAGATCCTTATCCGAAATTCTATGTTTCTGTGGTGACTCTAGCCGCCTATTTATAGGTGTTATGGCTCCATAATAAGCTGACATGTCAATGTGAACTGATGTGTCTCTCTTGTTGAGCTGACATGTCATTTGTATATACTTTGAGGCCGACTTAGCTGATCTCTTCATTGTTTTGCTGGTAGTCTTCTTCTTTGGAGGATGGTGCTTGTCTTAGTGGGCTACTTGACACTAGGTTGACCCATATTCATGCTCAAGAAGAGCTATTTAACATGACTTTGATTCTTTGACTTTCCTTGACCTATGGAATGAGCAAGAAACTCATTCGAATAATTTACAAAAATAATATTTCTTTTTCTTAATAAGTACAAAGATCAAAATTACATTTACAAGTACTGAACCTAGTTACACTTTTCTTCAACACCTTCTTGTCCAGAGGTATTTTGCTCATTTTGGGTGCTGTTTCTGGTGAAGGAAGAAGGCTTTGGCTGTGATCATATGATACTCTCATATTTTGATGTAATCATCTCTGTTAATAGAGAAATTGCTGGCTGTTAATTCATCTTTCAAGGGTATCTTGCTGTTCTCTTTTGCATTTATAGTTGTACAGTACAGTAGTTGACTGGAGGTGAATATATATCTAAATGAGAGTTTCATTTTGTGCACATTAATTTAACTGATGTGATTGGTATGGTTTATTGATGGTAATCTTGCTGATTTCTCCATTCCTTTCAAGGCTGATTTGTCATTTTGGTCCCAGATTCTGAAGCCACAGGATAATGCACTTGTCCTCTTCAATTACACCAAATTTTTATTTGAAAATTCTAAAAATCCAAGTCACTAGTCTGATCTTCAGATCTTTAATGGACACATTAGTGATTTGATCTAAGGTAATCCCCCAGTGTGTTGTTGGAGAGTTGACTTAAAGTGAGGAGGACAATTGCTGAGGTAATATTGGTGATGTCCTCAACTTGCACTAGGGTCTGTACTTGATGATTAAACTTTCTTTTGAAGTGCAGATTTTGAACGTAACATGGCCTCTTAATGAATTTGACTTTGTTGATTGTATCTCATTTCAAACATGTAAGTGGCTGATAGTTTGATAAATTAATATACCAGAAATCTTTGCATTTTGAAAATTACTATTCCTGGCGTTTAACGTTAATTCATTCCTTTCTTGTTTGAAGTGTGGCAATTTTGTTACATTTATTCTATTTTTCCCAGGTAGCTGGGTGAGTCTATAATCACAGAAATGGAAGCTTTGCCTTGGTTGATTTTTTGTATGTTCATGCATATCCTTTGATGGTATTTTGAATTAGGCTATCATATGGAACACAGTTAAATACCATTGAGAAAATTTGAAAATAATTGAACAACAGGAATAAAGGGACAGATATATTATGTTCTTGACTGTTTCCAGTTTAGGACATGTTTGGTATAGGGACATGATTGGTTATATGTTGTTTCATGTAAAAAGAATCTAGCAGTTTTCCATCTTTGGAACATCTACTGTTAGTGACCGTTGTGTGTCTTGTATGGAAGGCTTTCAATGAATTACAGAAATTGCTAAACAAAACTAATGGGAAGATTGTTGCTGAGGTGATGACGCCTTCACCACTTGTTGTTCGTGAATACACCAACCTTGAGGATGCAGCTAGGTAATATTTGCTTTGATGTGACATGCTTTATAACCTTTTCACTGTTGTTTGTGTGTGTTATCACTGGCATTTTATTTCTTACATCATTTTTTCAACTTGTGCTATGATGCTTAAGATTAGAAAAGGCAGTGAATAATTACCTTACAATTAGTTACTTTATGCTAACATGCGAAAGAACATCGATTTTAGCTTGCAATTTTCTTTTTTGCTTATTCCCTGTCTGGACAATTACTAAGCCCACTATTGTTTATTGCTACTATTTATCACCATTTAAATAGTATATCATGATCCCTATCCCTAACATAAGGGGGATACATGCATGCATGCATATATATCTATATCTCTATATTTGTTTATTTTTTACAATAATCAATCTTAAGTACTATGATTGCTGGAGGTGCTGTTAAATGTGCCATGGTGGCACATAGTAGAACACATTGGATGGAATCACTGCACCTACTTACAGTAACTTACTGTAAGAGACTCTAGCAGGCTATGGTGCACATATTGCCCAAAAACTAGTGTTAGATGCGGCATAGAGGCAGATTGTCATAACATGTAAACTAATGTGCCCATTTATAGTGAGAAGCTCTGTTAAAAATTGGCAACTAGGGATGAATTTCCTTAAATAAAATCTCATTTCTGACAATTATGCAGTGACTTTATAAAATTAAAAAGCAGTGACTTTATAAAATTAAAAAGTCATGTCTAGCATCTCAAACATGACTTTCCAAAAATAGTAAATCACCTTGCATCAATTGGTAATCAAGTATAGATGTTGGAAAATCACTTAACTTATCATTAATCAATCTTAATAATTCAATTTTGACTTAATATTATGGCGTGGAGTGGTGCTACTACTGCTGAAAACGAGGCTATGAATTTCCTCAGGTACTATGTTGCCCCAATGAAACTCCTAACCCTTTCCCCACTGGAAACTCTTGACACTTGATGTTATGGCGTGGAGTGGTGCTACTACCACCAAAAATGAGGCCATGAATTTCCTTAGGTACTGTGTTGCCCCAATGAAACTCCTAACCTCAAAACAGTAGTAAGCACCAACCATTTCATGATGGCCTCCAATTTGGCAAGATCTATCTTCAACTCTCCTACACCTTTCACATACACAGAGATACCAAACACTGCTGTGTGAACTCACACTTCTTGAGATTTGCTAGTAGATAGTGCTTCTTTAATGTCTCTAGCACCTATGTCAAATGTGAGATGTGCTCCTCCTAGGTAGCATTGTATACTAGTATATCATCCAAATAGACAATAACGAATGAATCTATAAAAGGACACAATATATGATTCATTAACTTCATAAACGTAGCTGGTGCATTGCATGGGCCAAATAGCATGACTGACCATTCATACAAACCTTCCTTTGTTTTGAAGGATGTCTTCTAGGTATCTTCTTCTTTGACTCGAACTTGGCGATATTCAAACCTAAAGTCTAGCTTGGTGAAGTATTTCACTTGCTGCAATTGATCCTGCAAATCATCTATTTTGGACAATGGGTACCTATTCTTGAGCATAATCTCGTTTAACGCTCTGTAAACCAATGTTGTTAAAAGCGCGAGCGGGATTAAATCGGCGCGGGGAATGAAGCGGAAAAAAGCGGAAAAATCGGGAAAAAAACGGAAAAAAGTGGGAAAAAATCGTTTGGTACAAAAATATTCATTTTTTTTTTAAATTTTTTTCAAAAATCCCGCTGCCCAGACATCCCGAGCTTTTTTCTGAAAAAAGCGGGCTTTTTTCAAAAAAGCGCGCTTTTTTCGGAAAAAAGCGGCAAAAAAATTTTCCGCGCTTTTTTCGTATAAAACGCGCGTTTTAAGCGCCATGGGGAAAAAAGCGCGATTAAAACGCGCTTTTAACAACACTGCTGTAAACTATACACATCTCCAAGTCCCATCCTTTTTTGGCATAGTGATGCTAGGTGACCCACATGATGATATAGTCAGTCAAATGTCACTTGGTTCCAGTAGTTGTTGCAACTATCTCTTCCCCTTAGTTGTTTCTGTAACAGGCTGCCTATATAACCCAATGTGTGGCAATGGGGAGTTTGACAATATCTAGATCTTGTGCTCCGCTTCCCTCTTGCTTGGTAGCCCTTTAGGCTCTTAGAAAACATACCTATATGTATATAGCAACTTTTTCAGTTGTTGTTTCTGTTTCTTAGCACACCCCTCTAGGGATGCTTTTGCTCTCACTGACTCTTCTACAAACTAATTTTCTCTTAAAAATGGTAGAATATACTTCTTGCTAGAACTAATCAATTTCTTGGCTTGGTTGGCACTTACCAGTGAATTTTCCAACTTGTCTTTGTTTGCGTCGATGGTGAACGATTTTCCATCCTTGACGAGGTGGTAGTGGTTGGCTCTCCTTATGAAGATTGCATCCCGCATATAAATATAGGGACTTCCATACACCACCCCACTATTAATTTTCCACAGTGTTCTATAATGTTATAATCACTTTAAACAATTTCTTCCAATTTCAATCACCCCAATAACAGTAAAACAATTATAGATAAAACAGTGAACAATAAATGCACAATAGAAGATAGCCAAGCACAATGAGACATAGATTTGGTCAAAGACTAGGGAGAAACCCCACAAAGGGGAAAACCCTTTGATCAATTCTTCTTCTTCTATTGGTCAATCAATGTTCAACATGAGATACATAGTCCAAACAATACATCCAACAACCAATCAAAGTCAAAGCCTTGACTTTCCAAATCAACCAATAAAAAATGATTCAATAATGAGAGATAAAGTCAATTATGGTCAAAGGTACCAGTCTGTAAAATTTTGGCCTATGGAGGAATAGTCAATAACAGTCAACGGACTGCCCTAACCATTCAATGTCAACGATCCAGCTACTTCGAAAACTTTGGTCAAACCAACAATAAATTTATCCTTCTTTCCTCGGTCAAATCCAATCAAAACAGTATCAAAATCTCGGTCAAAGGAGAGAGAAACTCTCAGGTCAGATCTGTGGTCAAACCCTAGTCAACCTTGTGGTCAACCTCAATCAACATGCCTAGAAATTTTCGATCAAAGCCTCAGCCAATGTGGCCTCCCAAGACAAAAAAAGATTCGGTGAACCCAAGTCAAATAAGCCCAAGTCAAACAGAGTTAACACTGGTCAACGCAATCCCAAAACAAAAAGTCAACTCGGCCAAAAACATAAATCCTTCCTCTTTCTTATGTGTGAAGTTATTCCTGCAATTTTAGCTAAGTCACTGGATTCGTCCTAAACCCCCTGTGAATCCCGAATCCGGCGAATCCGACACGATTCAGTCCCGATTCGTGTCCAAATCATAGGACACGTCGTGTCTGAGGGCGTGTCACGATTTTTAGGTGCGTGTCGCGATTTTAGGACATGTGTCCGGTTTCCAGGACTCGCGAAGCTTAGTGCAGGAAAGAAAAGGGCGTGTTTGCTCATTAATATTTTCATTTGGCAAGTGATTTGTGTTGTTGCAGCGAGTAGAGCATTTTGGCAGCTTCATGATCAAGTCTAGGCCCTAGTATTGATATGCTATTCATGGTAATGTTAA
>APFE030928943.1:12579-58886 GCA_000404065.3 Pinus taeda | reverse complement strand
AAAAACTAATTTTCTTAATCATATCAATAGAACTTAAAGCTTAGCTCCAGATGGGCGAAGCAATCCTTTCCAGCAATAATCATGTCATTATGCACTTGCAACTCCTCTTCACTAATGGGCACCACATGGGCACTAATCTTCAACTTGTCCTCCACTTGAAGCACCACTGCATTGGTTTTGTCGGAACAAGTTACATTAAGTCCAGAGGTAGTTTCCCATGTAGCCCCCTCACTAGGAGGAAGAGTTATGGTTTGGTCATCCAACGCCATGGTCAACTCGTCCACTGAGTTGTCCCACATACTCACCTTTTTGGTGCCCAAGTAGAGTTGTTAACCATCATTCCAACAACACTCCAATGGACTACACCCACGTGAAGTCTCTACTTGTTCCTTTGCCTCTCTTTCCAATGAAATAAGCGTTGATGTGGAGATTGGAGTCGAAAATGAGACATAAATCATGGTCTTTCTTTCTGTGGAAATAGAACATCATGCCATCCCCTCCAATGACATTAGGATCCTAGTGCATGCCTCCAAGTGTGTCGCAAGCTACATCACATTCACCACCACTAATATTAATAATCTCATTCAACATTACAAAGAATATACTGCTAGGTATACTAATGAATAACATTACTTACAGAAATGAGAACTGGTAGAGAGAGGACGGCTCTTGTGCGTGGAGACTGGGGTTAGGGTTTCGAGCCTTGTTGAGCTTCTGGTTCGATGGCGAAGCTTCTCGGTGGATACCCTCATGAACTATTAGCATTTTTCCTCAGTTCAACCACAGTCTCAACCCTTCACAGTTTGCGGTAGCATTTGGCGGTTACTATCGGTTAGTTTTGGGCTCCCCTAGACGGTTTGTGGTTCCCCTCCCACAGTCCAGCAGGCCGCTGTCAGCACAGGTTTTAGACAAGCATGGAGGATTAAACCGCTTCTTCAGCGATTTCGTTGGAAAACAAGCTGATTTGGGTGCAGTCGGGGACCACAGTGGATGATTTTTTAGTCTTCGACCATGAATTAATAGTTGAGGTTAACACGCTCCCTACACTCTCTCGGCACATTCCTAACATCTCGGTTCTAGTTGGAGCAGCTATTATTCGAGAATACTCAGGTCCACTGCTTCTCACTAACGCTCAAGCAGAAGCCACGCTTTGGAACGCCCCGGTGTCTCAAACCGTAGGGCTAGAACAGGGTTCCATTCCTGTGGAGATAGTTGGGGAAAAACCCTTGGAGGGGGGCCCTTTGTCTAAGGAGGGCAGGCAGCAGGCACATACACCGCTGTAGATCTCGGGAAACCCTTCGATGAGAAATTTCACTGATATTGGGATCATTTTGGGGAATTTTCACAACCTTGGAGCTAAAGGCCCTCTGACAGAAAAGGTCCAGGCTTCACACGATGCGTTATAGGAGGAAAATTTGGCTGGTGGCACAAGCGGCAAACAGAAAGGGACTTCCAAGAGAAAAAAGCGCCTCCCTCTATGTAGTAATGAAATCTTTCTCAAGCTTGCTGAGGACACGAAATTTAGTGAAGCCATGGATTCGGCGGAGAAGGTACTAGTGGGCGTGTGAGGGGCCGGCACTATAGTGTGGAGCGACTCCAAAAATGGGCTATGCAGGTTTGCGGTCAACACCTGTTGGAACCTCCTAGGGTACGGACTTTTGTTTGTGGGTGGTTCGCGCTAAGGTTTAAATTTCTTGCCCACACTAACTGGGTTCTCTCCACAATCTGGCACATAGACCAAGCTTCGGTCCTCCTCCAAAGATGGACGCCTTTGTTTGACCCAGATCTGGAAAGGGCGGGGATGGGACCGATTTTGGTTCATCTCCCTGGTCTTCCTGTTTATTTCTGGACTGAGCATATTTTTAAACAAATTGGGGATGCCATGGGCAAATTCCTAACCTATGATGACTCTCTTATTTCCACCAGGAAAATGGCATTTTCCAGAATCTTAGTTTATTTGGACCTCACAGATGGGATTCCGGAATTTATTAACATATAGTGGAGGGATGTTGTGAGGAGGCAGTTGCTGGACTATGAGGGAGTCCCATTCAGGTGTCGCCGCTGCCACAAGGTGGGGTACTTATTTAAAGGTTGTCCTCTGAACAAGTGGAACAACAAACATTTTGTGAGACATTCCCCTCTGAATGCACATGAGCAAGAGGCTCAAGCTCATGAAGACCTGGTCAATGAGGATTTTCCTTAAGCTTTGGTGGATATCTAAAGGCTGGCTTCCCCTCTCTCTGGTGGTACTACCACTCTCTCGAGACTTGTTTTGAGATCTCCGGCACCGGCTCTCAGTGCTCTGAGGAAGCATGGTCGACCGCCCCATCGATCCTCGCCTTCTATTCATTGTTCGGCCACTGCTGCCTCAGGGGACTCCATCACTTCGGGTATGCAATCCACCCATTTTCCTACCTCTCATTGTATTTCTGATGTTCATAATTCAAATGCTGAGCAAATTTTGGGTCCGGGCTTTGTTTTCTCATTTGAAGCCCCTGTTCATAATGCATGCGAAGTTCCCCCCCCCCTCCCACCCTCTCCTCTCTTCCCCTTCTACCTTCTGCACCCCTTCCCCTATACCCTTGACATCCTTGTCATCGGCTATGGTTCCTAGATACATTACCCGGTCTCACTTAAGGAACATGGACCTTGATATGGTGGGTCTTGATATCCTCCACCCTCTACCCACTTTCAAGGCTACCCAAGGCCACCCATCTGAATTCAAAATTGTCCAAGCCCAAGCAGATGTTGACATTGCATTGGGTAAGCAATCAACCATTCCTGGGGTTCTTAGAGCAAGAACAAGCCCTTCAGATCCCCCTCCATGAAGATTCTATCCTTTAATTGCAGAGGGCTTTCTAGGCCCGATAAAAAAGTAGCTCTTCGCCGATTACTTGCGGCTGAAGCTTAGGAGATCATATTCCTTCAAGAGACCCTGGGTCCTACAATGGACATTTCTCGAACTCTTGAACATATTCTGCCAGGGTGGAGATTTTTTGGTTTAGATGCCCATGGCCGATCTGGAGGCCTTACTGTGGTCATTAATACTCGTACTATTGAGGAAATCAAGGGCTGGGGTGGTTAGGGATTCCTTGGAGTAGATGTTTTCTCTGCGGAGCTGGGGATCTCCTTCAGGATTGTTAACATTTATGGGACTTGCCAAAACTGACCTGATTTCTGGGACCACCTTCTGAAGATGGATCTTTTTTCGGCTGAGAACCTTATGGTTGGAGAGGACCTCAATTTTTCTGTTGGACATGCGGAATCCTAGGGACACCAAGCACAAAGGGATCCCCTCTTGGACTACTTTTGCTCCATTTTGGATCAGTACCATTTCATAGACATCTCGGCTGCGAAGCTGCATGCTACTTGGAGGAACAATAGAGTGAGGGAGAATGGTCTAGCTAGAAGGTTAGACAGATTTCTTGTCAAGGAATAGGTAATGGATTTGGGGCTTAACATCGGACATTAGGTTGGCTCGGGTGGTCTCTTAGACCACCTTCCTATTTTTCTGGAGTTGGATAATGGTAGAGACAAGTCGAAAGTCCTTTTAAATTCAGCTCTACATGGCTTAAGGATTCATCATACATCAGCATGGTCACTAGTTATTGGAAAAGGAACCCTCTAGGGGAAAGGGGCTCTGTTACAGACGGCTTTATCCACAACCTAGTTGAGCTGAAAAAGATGTCCAGAAATTGGGCTCATCATAAAAGATTAGAGGAGGACCTTGAACTGCGACAAATTGAGGTCAAGCTAGGGCTTTTTGAGCATGAGCAAGGTCGTGTTTATAGCTTAGAAGATCACAAGCACCACATCTCTACCCTCTATTCGAATCAAGGGAATATTCTCAAGGATAGAGAAGAAAAATGGAGACTGAGTGGCAGAGCCATTTGGGTTCAGGAAGGGGATGCTAATACAAAATTTTATCACAAGTTTGCTAATGGTAGGAAGGCTATTAATACTATTTGGCAAATGCAGGATGGTCAGGGAGGTACTGCTAACACTTTCCCTTAGCTTGCCTCCCTCGCAAACTCACATTTTAAATCTGCCTTCCAGGACACCAGAGACACTAATTTAGTAGAGATTATTAGAGTTGCTCATCTTTTCCCCAGATATGTGGAGCTTGAAGACGAGGAGTATCTAGTTCGGGATGTCACCTTGGATGAACTAGAAGCCACTTTGAAATGGTTCAGTAAAGAAAAAATCCCTAGACCTGATGGCTGGACCGTTGAATTTTTTCTATCTTTCTTTGAAGTGATTGGGTCGGATCTTCTCAGTGTTGTTGAGAAGTCTCGGACCTCGGGGCGATTGGAAGCTTCCATCACCTCCACCTTTATAGCCCTCATTCCGAAGACAGATAAACCATCTACATTTGATGATTTTTGTCCCATTTCACTTTGTAATTGTTTGTACAAGATTATTGCTCAAATTATTGCTAATCGTGTGAAGCCTATCTTATCAAAGCATATCCTCCTTGAAAAATTTTCATTCCTGAAGGACAGGAAAATTCATGAGGCGATTGGGACGGCACAGGAGGTTTTTCACACCCTACATTGAAAAAAATGTAAAGGTATGATTATGAAGGTGGACTTATCTAAAGATTTTGACAGGGTTAACTGGTTATACCTGAGGATTCTTCTTAAACATCTTGGTTTTCCTTTCTCATTCATTAAATGGATCACGGGATGCATCTCTAACATACCTTTCAATGTTTTGGTTAATGGTAGTGCTACCCCCTTCTTCACCTCGGCTCGGGGACTGAGGCAAGGGTGCCCTCTATCTCCATTGCTCTTTCTTCTGGTTATGGAAGGTTTCAGTAGGATCATTTCGGAGGATCATAGGTGGGGTAGACTCAAGGGAATAAATATTATGGAGAACTGCATCCTTACAAACCTTTTGTTTGTGGACAATGTCCTAGTCTTTCTCAGTGGTAGCGTTGGGGAAATCACATCGATCAGAAATATATTCTCCTTATTCCAGAAGGCCACGGGTATGCTCATTAATGAAGGAAAATCCACTTTGATGGTCACGACATGCTTTCAGCACGAAATTAATTATGTACTTGACAGATTCCACTTCACGCAGTTGGAACTGGTAGAGGGATTGAAATATCTTGGGTACAAGTTGAAACCAATTGGGTACAAGATTGCGGATTGGACTTAGCTCATTGCCAAGCTGGAGAAAAGGTTCAGCATTTGGTACCATAGGTTCCTCTCTCGTGCTGGCCAACTGACCCTCATCAAAAGCATTCTCGAAGCGACTCCTATTTACTGGATGTGCCTAGCTTAGATCCCTAGAGTCATACTTTCCAGGATCCAAAATATTTGCTGCAGATTCTTATGGAGAGGTAAACGACTAGGGAGGTGTTGTGCCTTGCAAAACAACCCCCCATTTCATCTTTATTATTATTCACAAGATCATTAAAATATGAAATGGGTCCCTTTCAAAATAAAATTGATGTCAATAATCCTTACTTTATGAAATTCCAATAAAACTAAGAAAAGCAATATTCCTTTGAAATATTGGAAATAAGGCAAAAATGCATGCATCAAGCAATCAAAAGGCCAAACCCCGACCCGATAAAGCTATCGGCGATATCGCCCATCGGCATTCCCTTGTACATCACTATTGCGCCATCGGCCAAAGTCCCAACCCGATATCGGCCATCGGCCATTTCCTTCATGCATCACTATTGCGCCATCGGCCAAAGTCCCGACCCGATATCGGCAATCGGCCATTTCCATAAGCACCATTATCATGCCTATCAATGAAGCCCCGACCCGATAAAGCTATCGGCGATATCGGTGATCGGCGGTTCCCTTAGTATGTCAAGTGCTACTCATAAGCCTTTCCCCGACCCGATATCGGCGATCGGCAGTCGGCGTTTTCCCTTGGCAAGATTTTAATGTGCATAAGTTTTCCCCCGATCTGATATCGGCGATCGGCAATCGGCGTTTTCCCTTGGAAAAACCTTGATGCACACAAGCCTTTCCCCGACCCGATATCGGCGATCGGCTATTGAATCACCATCCACGCCACAACCAATCATGAACAACAAGAAGGGGTTGATATCAGACACGACCTGCGCGGGACTCGCCAAAACCACCTGGCAGGGAACTTATGATTTGCTGGAAGCCGAAAAGCCTAAGCAGGTGGTAGAGCAAGCTACCGTAGACTCTACCAAGAGCTCAGAGTGCACTCTCAAAGACTTGGCCGACTCTTTCCTACATAGGATAGCGGCAAGAGAACAAATGCTCCCCTACACTGATGCTATCAAATGGGAAATTGAGGAGATTTCTATCAAAGACAGAACCTTCATTGCAAAAGATGGAAGGATCTTTGGGTCCTTCAAACCAGAAGATTTGAGGCAAATGTATCACTTGCCTATGCCGGAGAAGGTTTACAATAAGGCGTTTCTCGAGAAGTTCGCAAGTGAGAATGAAACTGAGTCTGAGCCTATCAAAGATTGGAGATCGAATCCAGCTAAACACAAGCATGAAACCTCCGGTAAGTACTCAGTCGACTCCTTGTGTTCACCCTATTGCTATGCTGCTATAATGATGTGTAGATTGTGGGGTCTTCATGACTCCACCAATTTTACTATCGAAATGGTTCCCCTCATGGAGGCGGAAATTAACAGTTGGATTATGGATTGGGCCACCATCCTTTCAGATAAGCTTGCCTTAGCCATCCAGGAATATAAGAATAAGACCAGAGTTAGTGAAAGGATAATCCCCCCGTTCTATTACAGTGCTTATATTCTGGATACCTTGTGTTTTAACTCTGAATTCCCCATTCTCGGCTGGAGGTGGACCGCACAGGACCCCTCTCCCATCCATATTTACCATCGCAAGATGTGGAAGTCGTCTCACAAAGCCCACTTGTATAGTATCTGTAATGGTTTTATGATTCCTATTTATTATGCCATTTTTAATAAGCCCATTCCAAGAATTTCCTACTTAGCCTCTTTTGACCTGCCGTCAGTAGGAAGCTGGTTTGGTGAAGAACATTTTACATATGTCAGAGTTTTTGGTAGTGAAGCCAATCCTCATGTCCTTCCCTTTTACGTTCCTGATAAACTATTAGCCCGAGAAATAGCCTACCAACTCTCAGCTAAGAGTACCACACAGACTCTTAGGAATAAGCAGAAAAGAGGCTGGCCAACTTTTCCTCTCAGATGTGGGGTTTTCACCCTGCATGATTTAAAGCATGCAGAAAAGGAAGCCATGAAAATTCAAGCCCTACATCTTCCTATACTCCCAAACAGAGCATATGACCCCAGGAAATATGCATACGCTGCTCTTGAACATGCCAAACTATCAACGTTTGAGCATAAAGAGGACATTTTTGATGACATATTTACCTCAGCAGAATCAATTGGTCAAGCCAGAGAGATTGCTAAAACAAGGTATAATGACGAGGGATTATCAGAATTCAACAGGCTCAGGCAGCAGAGGTTGCAAACTCTGCCCCTGGACTTAATAATACCGACCAAAGCGTCATCTTCAAGCGAGCCTGGTGAGCAACGACAGAAAGAAACCCCTGCTAATAAGCAGGAGGAACAATTGAAGAAAAACCAAGAAGATAAGCTGAGAAAAGAGCAAGCAGAGCGTTCAGCTAAAGAAAAAGAAGAACTCTTAAAACGAGAACAAGCAGAACGCTTAAGGAAAGAAGAGGAAGACAGGCTGAGAAGAGAGCAGGCAGAAATACAGCAGAAGGAACAGGAACGGCAAGAGAAAGAGAAACAGGAACAATTGCTCAAGGAGTTGCAATCCAAGCAGAATACCCCCGATACCAATAAAGGTACCGATACAGACCCCGAGCTGCAAAAGGAATGGCAGCATTTTAGCACCATTATCGGCGGGACTAAGGATTCACAGAATACCAACACTCCAAGAAGCAGCGGCATACCGAAAGAAGGTTCATCCCAGGATTTGAGTACAACCACCGGCCCACCCAAAATTATGAATGTAGAGATTATTCCAAAAGGTCCTAGTGACCAAATCACCCTCCTGGTAGAAGACATTCCTCCACTGAACGTCTTCTACAGCCCTAAGCACAGAGCAGTAGTAAAGAGATCAAGGAAAAGACAGAGGCTTGATAAACCTCCCCTTTTTCCTGAGCAACCACTAACGGGCAATGTAGTCTGGAGAGAGAAATTCGATCCCTCTGACAACTTGACCAAGTTGTCACAATATGCGGGAGCCTATTCGGCTGCCACTATTGACAAAGCCTCAGAGGTAGCAATTCTCTTAAAGACCAAGGACCAGGAGATTTTGAATCTTCAAACGGAATTAGCAGATATCAGACAGAGGATAATACAGGCTGAGCAGCAATCAACGGAACACCAGCAAGAGACACTGCGCATCAACGAGCAGCTATCGGAACAACAGAGAATCAATAGCCAATTGATGCAGCAATGGCAGGAGGAGAAACAGTCGATCACTCAGGCGGCCATCCAAAAGCAGAGCGAGTTGACAGAGGCATTGGAGCAGCTTAAGGCAGCAAATGAGCAATCTTTAAAAGCTAAAGATGAATACATTGCTCAAATCACAGCACAGTTGGAAGCCACCAAGGGAGATGCGCAAATAGAAGAATTCAAGAAAGAGGCAATGATAATCAATAAAGCGCTTATATCTCAAGTCAAACTCCTGGCGCAATCCCTTTCTCAGGCAGAACCACTCTGTGAATTGGCTACGACTATAGGCGATCAAGTGGAAAAGATTAGAGCAGAATATAATCAGGCTGAAGAAGATATCTCGAGCTATCTTGAGTGGCAAGACTCAAAGTCAGGTAAGCAAGCCGATCCACCTCGGATATTGGAAGTCCATAAAAATATATTATTTACAGAATGGCAAACACAAATACTAAAAGCAGAAAGAGTAGCATCCAGATGTTCATTTACCGCTGGTAATTTGGCCGATCTAGTTAATGATACTCTATATTTGGCCAATATTTCTTCCAAATGCACACCTGGCAAAATTACTACTGCACATGCATTGGAACAAACATGCTACCCCGAGTTAGAGAACAGAGCAGAATTCATTACCACGGTTAGTTCTTTAGACATGGATGCATATTGGCGATTTCTAATCAAGCCGCATAAACAAAGATTTGCTCTCAAGTGCCTAACCGACGCCATGCAATATATGATTCCCGAGATCCAGGACTCCACCTATGCTGCCCAGCTCAGTTCCAGGCTCAACAAACCTCCTGAAGTTGATCCAATGGATGCTCGCTATTAATCAGCTCAGGTACACACGAAAGAGGCCGACAGAGTGATTCATCGCCCAGCTCCTCCGATCATCAGCAAAATAGGAATTAGAATTTATTGACATCAGCTTAGTTAGCTTTTCTGTTTTGATAGATATTTTAGATTAGTATAGTATTTATAGACCCTTTCATGCATTTAGAAAGGGTCGTAAAATTTTGTATAAGACTTATCAGACTGAAGTTTGCACTACTGTGCTTCAGCCTATATTCTTTTATGAAACTCGACCACTTGCTTTTATTTTAACGGAGAAGTTTCTTGATTCAATTGTGCACTACTGTCGTTGATTCAAAGATTGTTATGCGTTGAAATAGAAGTCATACATAGCAATTCATATCAGGAGTGGCTTACAATTCAAATGGTATTTTTATCTTTGATTTGAATTCATTCCGTGTATTTGATTTCACTGTGTAATTACTTTCTGCTATCATTATTTGTATGCATGTGTATCAACAGGAAATCTTGCTCATACCACTATTGGATGACCACATGATCTGCCTTATTCCTTAATCATGTATGCGTTAATGGTATGAACCTTTAAAGTTTTGTAGTATCGCTTTAATCACTGTATCTGACTATTTAGTTACAGTAATCTTGAATGATTTAATATCTGTATTTTGAGAATGCTGTTATCTACATAATTGTATTTTTAGAATATAGAACATCAAAAGCTACGCTTTAGAAGTTCAATTAGATTCCCGGGATAGTTTTAGTTACTTATATTTCTGTCAATAGTTTTAGTCATTCACCTATCACTACTATTATTCTCAAAGTCTTCATTCATCCCATTTATCTATTGCTGGGAAACTGGTCCCATTATCCCCAGTCGGAGCCACTACACCAAACGGAAAAGGAGCTGCACTAAGGTCCAGACCGGGTGGTTTCCCCCAATGTTGATGCAACGATTTTCGGGGCGTCAACACGGTCATAAACATGTATCCTTTACCATTGGCTGCTGATTGATTTGGCAAGCTTATGAAAGCCCAAGTGTTTTCCAAGCTGGACTTGAGGCATGGGTACTATCAGGTGCGGATTGCTGAAGGAGATGAGAAGAAGACCACGATCATAACAAGGTATGGTAGCTTTGAGTTCCTTGTTATGCCATTCGGGTTGTGCAACACTCCTGCTACATTTTTCACTTTGATGAATGATGTTCTACGACCATACTTGGAGTCGTTCGTAGTAGTATACTTGGATGATATAGTGGTGTACAGTGATAACGTGGAGGATCATAAGAAGCACTTGGCGATGGTGTTCAAGGCACTGAGGGAGAATCAGTTGTTCTTGAAGAAGCCTAAGTGTGTGTTCGCTCAGACCGAGATTTCCTTCCTTGGGCATATTGTTGGTCAGGGGTACATACGGATGGAGTCGAGTATAGTGAAGGCTATTGAGGACTCGGTTGAACCAAAGAATGTCCATGAGATGAGGGTGTTCTTAGGCATGACCAACTACCAACGAATGTTTGTAGAAGGTTACTCCAAGGTGACATTGACACTGACAGACCTATTGAACAAAGACAAGAGGTGGTGTTGGTTGGATAAATGTCAAAAGGCATTTGGTGACTTGAAGAGAGGGATGGTTAAAACACCGATACTGAAGTTGCCTGACTTCGGGAGATCGTTTGAGGTACACACTGATGCTTCAGATTTTTCCATAGGAGGGGTTCTTATGCAGGATGGGCATCTGGTGGCGTATGAGAGTCGGAAGTTGCAGGATAGAGAGCGAAGGTATTTGGTTCATGAGAAGGAGATGACTACGATCATCCATTGTCTTCACGTGTGGAGGCATTACCTGATTGCGAAGTCGTTTGTTATCAAGACTGACAACGCTGCAGCAAGTTATTTTGCATCACAACTGAAGCTTTCTGCGAAGCAAGCTCGTTGGCAGGACTTCTTGGCAGAGTTCGACATGTCTATTGAGTATACACCGGGTAGACGCAATGTGCGAGCAGATGCCCTTAGTAGGAAGGGACAACTTGCAGCATTGGAGGGTGAAGAACGGGCAGCAAGGAGTAGAAGTCGGGTTCAGATGTCAGAAGAGATGCAAAAAAAACTGAAGGAAAGTGTTGAAACCGATACTTTGGCACAGTATATAGTGAAGAAGATAAAGGAAGGGAAGACACAAAAGTTCTTTCTACGGGACGGTTACTTGTTCTATGGAAACCGACTCTCTGTTCCAAAGACATCTGGTCTTAGGAGGCACCTTTTGAAGGAGTGCCACGATTCTCCATGGGCTGGCCACCCAGGGTAGCGTCGTTCTTTGGCATTGTTGGAGAGAGGGTTCTTTTGGGAGAAGATGCGAGAGGATGTGGAGGAGTATGTACATACGTGCATCATTTTTCAGCAGGACAACTTGGATATGCAGAGGCAAGGAGGACTATTGCAGCCTTTACCAATTCCAGAGAGGCCATGGATGAGTGTCTCGATGGACTTCATCACTCAGTTACCGTAGGTGCAGGGGTATAATGGGATCATGGTCATGGTTGATCGTTTTTCCAAGTATGCTATATTTGTTCCAACAAAGATACCTTGTGGAGCCAAGCGGGCTGCGGAGTTGTTCTTTAAGAACATAGTGAAGTATTGGGGGATGTCGTAGAGTATTGTGTTGGATAGAGATCCGCGTTTTATAGGGAGATTTTGGACCACATTGTTCAAGTTAGTTGGGACAGAGTCGTTGAGGAGTTCGAGCTACCATCCGCAGACAAACGGGTAGACCGAAAGGATCAACACATTGCTGGAGGACTACTTGAGACATTATGTGAGGGTTGATCAGAAGAATTGGCCTGAACTCTTGGATATTGCTCAGTTTAGCTACAATATTCAAAAGATTTTTGCGACAGGGTACAGTCAGTTTGAGTTGGTGAATGGGCAGATGCCAGTTGCCCCGCACACTGTCGAGACCACAGGTTTTTTAAGGAGTCCTCATGCGAAGAGGTTCATGAAGGCTTGGGAGGAGACCTTGGGGTTGGCACGGTTGCGCCTGCATGATGCTGCAAGGAGGATGAAGAAGTATGTTGATAGGGGAAGACGGGATGTACACTTCAGTGTGGGAGATATGGTGTTTCTTAGGATTACTGGGGAGCGGTATCAGCCAACCAAGGGGACGGCCGCCAAACTGACACGGAAGTATGAGGGACCATTTCAGGTGAAGAATTGAGTGGGGGAGGTTGCTTACGAGTTGGAGCTTTCGCACCATATGCACATGAAGCATCCTGTTTTTCACGTTAGTCAGTTGAAGAGATGCAGACTTGATTCAGACCATCCAGAGAGAGCTAAACCGTCGAGAGGACCAACCAGGATAGTGGACAAACCAGGCTTGGAGTTGGAGAAGATTTTGAGCTTCAGGACTACAGGGATTGGTTGCCACCAGAAACGGGAGTACCTTGTCAGATGGAAGGAAGCACCGGAAGAGGAGAGTTGGGAATTGGAGGACTCACTTTGGAGATGGAAGAGGAAGATTGTGAGGTATGAACGGAGGATACTGAGGTGATCGGGATTGTCGAGGGTGACAATGATTTCCAATGGGGGAGGATGTAACGCCTGCAGTTCATGTGACGGGCACGCGCACGCCTCACCTATGTGAAATGACTAAGTGTGGAGAAACGTCGCGCCGTTTATAGGCAGGCCAAGTCACAACAAGTATGGGAAAGCCAACGCGATGAAGGGGCTTCGCACACGACTTGAGGGCGATGGCGTGTGGGTGTTAACGGTGAAGGTTGGTGGGTCGGCCAAGTGATGGACGTGCCCACGGTTGGGTATAAACTCGTGGAGAGTTTGGATTCGAAGCAATTTTTCTCAATGCATTCTTTCACCACACTTGGTGAAATGCGAAGAGTGGAGTCGCACTGCAAGTTGGCATGGTGATGCGCCTGTCGGTCCAGCAAGGCGACACGGGCAGCAACATCACGGTTGGTTGGTGTTTGGCATGCCGAGTAGCATCGTACAGAGCGAGGGCGCGGGTAACCGCCCACCCACCCACCGGGTGAACGCACACGGGCGAGGGCGTGGGCGACCCGCCCGCCCGCCGGGTGAACACACACAGGCAATGGCGTGGGCGACCCGCCCACCCACCGGTGGATGTAAACGCGGTTGTGTGGGCGCCAATTTTGGGTTGTGGATCGTGTGTGTAAGGTCCTTGGGCGTGAACGTGACGGGCGCCAGGCGAGTCGCCGTGCAGGATGGGCGCGTGGGTGGACGACAGGCGCGCGGGCGGGTACGCGCTAAATGGACAAGCAATGAAAGGCTGAGCTGAAATGCGACGAAAGGACAACAGACTTACGACACTTGGTGAAACGTTGGAACCTTTATACGACGATTTGGAGGAGGCTTGCGTTAAGGCAAGGCCGACACATGGAGGAGAAGTTTAGGGGTGTGTCAGCCTATGTTTGGGGGTCGACTGGAGTGCCACCGCCCACAAGTGGTTCCACACTAACTTGCGTATATATACACATACGTTGGAGCTTATTTATCATCAATGAATCTTCTCACACATCTTCGCAAGGATTCAAGAGAGAAGTGTGCAATAAAGGAGAGAGATGTGCATATCTCATGCGCTCTACTCTTAAGAGGATTGTACACTTGGACGGTAATCTTGGATGAGTTGAAGGTTGGGCAAGGTGTGCGCGGGTTGGTTCTAAGGTGCAGATTTTGTGTAGGACTTGGCAAGGGTGTTAGGTGGCTTGGGTAAGCACCGCCCTCCGTGCAAGAGCTGCACAAGATTGTAGTAAAAGGCAGGTTTGCCTCTCTTTGTAATATTTGGTTAAGTGTGATACTTGGTTCAGCAAGACACACTTGTAAATTGATATTCTTAATATATTGTTGGGCAGAATCACATTACGGGGAGTTGCCCCTCCCCTTTATATCGTTCAATTGTTGTCTTCTTTTATAATTGTTGTGGATAATGAATAAGTATGGGTGTTCATTGATATAAAGGATAATTGCATTTTATACTTGGTTGTGAAACACAAACTAAGTACTCGGTTGTGAATTAGGCGCAGTCCATGTGCACAAGTATTGTTAAAAATAAAGTGTTTAGTGGTTCCGCACCTCACCGACACGGTTGAAAGACTACCATAGGCTTGGGAGCGTGACAATTGGTATCAGAGCTCAGTTGAGTTGGTTTCAGAGGCAGGGTTGCTCGTGACAGTGGAAGTAGGCACTTGTAGGTGAAGGAAGCTAGTTTCACATAGAAGTGGAACAAGGGCCGGTTCATGGTTGCAAGGTGCTTGGTGAAGCTGGTGAAGGTTGGAACCGGGTGTCATAGAGTTGGGCAAGCGGTATTACGTGTTGGTCATATGATTTGGGCACTTGTTAGGTGGGCAAGTGGGACTGCGTGTGGGCAGGTGTACACAGTTTGGGCATCTGTGGACCAAACGAAGTACGAACTGAGGAAGACGAAGTACAAGGCATGGCAGGTTTGGAAGAATGTGAAGGGAAGCTCTTGCTTACCTTATACATGTTGAAGTGGATGAAAGAGGAGAATCCCTGGATTCGAGAGGAGCTTGCAGTCTTGGAAAAGAATGTTGAACATGAGCTTCTTCAGCTTGGATGTACAATGGAGCAAGATGAAGTTGCAGATTGTATTGACAAGGAAGAGGAAGCCGTGATAGCTAATGATGTTGCAGACATGACCATGATGGAGGATGAGCTTGAGATTGACCAATTTGGACCAGGATCGTGCAGTTTGAAGACATGTATGGATGAGGATACTCACATGGAGGAACCTCATGATGATGAAGTAAGTATTGATACATGTGTTTCATTTGAGCATTTGGTAGATGGACCGTGTGCAGGGAAGAGCAAAATCAATTTTCCGATGCTAGGGAGCATCTTACCATGGATGGCTATAATGAGACCTTGTATGGAGAAACAAGGATTTTTTATTGTTGCAGGACTTGTTAGGGTTGTTTGTGACCTTATGGTAGAATCTACAAAGGCTCGTGACAAGGGTGGAACTTGATGACCGTTGTTCATGAGTGGGTCATGCTTTAGCCACATGACTAAGTGCCCAGCATGACTCATGGACAGATTGGAGGGCACACACACTTGAGTTTCTTGGGTGGACTTCTCATGGCCGAGACCAAGAGCAAGTCTTGGTGGACACTTTGGTGGAGGAGCTATGAGGGAGAGACTCATGACATGATGATGATATGGTTGGGTGACCGAGTTCACTAGACTGAAGATTACAGACTTGGATAGGGATGACCGATTGTTGTGATGGGTCTACTTGGTTGGACTACATGGGCAGCTTAGTCATGGACATCAGGTTGGAGACATGGAGCATGGAAATATTATGCAGGGACATTGTGCATGAGCACTTGTAGAGATGTCACTTATGAGCATCCAATGAGGAGTGCCAAAGTAGGGATGTTGTGCAGATGGATTTGCTAGTGTGACATGGAGACTTATTACTTATGAGCTGATGGAGAGGTTGTGCACTCTTGTACAACAAGGCCATGGACTTGGATGGAGTTGTGAGCAGGCTGTGGGGCATTCTTACTACATGGAGAGCTCAGGCATCTTGCAGAGACCTTTGGGTGGAGACTTGTATGCTTGCTAGAGTGTTGGTTGGGGATGGCTTATGGAGCTCATGATGACATGAGATTGTTGTGACTTTGGGGACTTCATATATGGTGGACTTGGAGGATCTGATGCATTGAGGAGCTAAGGTCAGGGACTTTGATGCAGGTGCATACTTTCAAGTACATACATGGGTGTGACTTGAAAGAGTGACTTGATGTGGAGGATTGATATGAGGCACTTTGGAGTGATGGAGTTACGATGGTGATGATGCCTTGGTGGCAACACTTGGGCATGGGTTGAGCCGAGACTCAACTAGTTTTGACACATGAGAGCTGATTGATCTATGATCATGGGCAACACATAGATAGAGGAGACAGGTGTATACTTGTTTCTATGGCAGACTTGAGGGATGACACATTGCAGATGTGATGGAGGTAGCTTCATGGACATGGATGTGACACACTGAGAGTTGGATTTTGATGAGATGGTCTCTTCATATGGAGGAGGCACACATATGGATGATGTTGGGATAGATGTGGCTAATTTCATATAGCAGATTGACACCAAACATCATGGATGACATGTTGCATATTAGATGAGGACTACTTCATGGACCTGATCATGGTTTACTTATATGGATGGATTCTTGATCGAGTTCAAGATGTGACAGGATGCTTTGAGGAACACAGACATGGGGGCTATAGCATGTACATAGATATGTTAGCATTATGTTGGAGTATCATGGCAGCAGTTCACATGAGGACGACACATGACGAGGTCGACACGATATGCTGCAGTAGGCATGTAGCTTGAGATGGAGGGACCAGCCTTCCACGATAGAGCAGCATGTGGAGATTGTGACATGGTGTTTGATGGTCATGGATTGAGATGACTTCTGATCGTTGAGATGAGATGATGGCACATGGTTGAGATGTGTTAACACTTGTTGACATATCATGGGCAGTTTTGCACATGGTGGAGATGATACACATGATGGAGTTGACACATTGTTGCAGCGGACATGTAGCTTGATGTTGGAAGGATCAGCCTTCCATGGTGAAGAGCAACATGGAGAGATTGTGGCAGGTGGTTGATGATCATGGACATCTATGACATACTTTGGTATGGATTATCTTGGTAGCAGTTGGTTGCTAAGATGAGACATGGTGGAGATGGAGTCCTACATATGTGGTATGGATGTTTGCCATATGTCAGGAGGAGTTGACATCATGGATGGTCTTGGTGGATGGTTACCAGGATGGTATGTTGTCGAGCACGAAAATGATTTCAGGTGGAGGAGGATGTAAGGTCCTTGGGCGTGAACGCGATGGGCGCTGGGCGAGTCACCGTGCACGATGGGCGCGGGGGTGGACGACGGGTGCGCAGGTGGGCGCACGATGGGCGTGCCCTAAATGAACAAGCGACGAAAGGCCGAGTTGAAATGCGACAAAAGGAAAACATACTTACGACACTTGGAGAAACGATGGAACCTTTATACGACGATTTGGAGGAGGCTTGCGTTAAGGCAATGCCGACACATGGAGGAGCGTTTTAGGGGTGTCTTAGCTTATGTTTGGGGGTCGACTGGAGTGCCACCGCCCACAAGTGGCTCCACACTAACTTGCGTATATATACACATACGTTGGAGCTCATTTATCATCAATGAATCTTCTCACACATATTCGCAAGGATTCAAGAGAGAAGTGTGCAATAAAGGAGACAGATGCACATATCTCATGTGCTTTACTCTTAAGAGGATTGTACACTTGGACGGTAACCTTGGATGAGTCGAAGGTTGTGCAAGGTGTGCTCGGGTTGGTTCTAAGGTGAAAATTTTGTGTAGGACTTGGCAAGGGTGTTAGGTGGCTTGGGTAAGCACCGCCCTCCGTGCAAGAGGTGCACAAGATTGTTGTAAAAGACAGGTTTGCCTCTCTTTGTAATATTTGGTTAAGTGTGAGACTTGGTTCGGCAAGACACACTTGTGAACTGATATTCTTAATATATTGTTGGGCAGACTCACATTACGGGGAGTTGCCCCTCCCCTTTATATCGTGCAATTGTTGTCTTCTTTTATAATTACTGTGGATAATGAATAAGTATGGGTGTTCATTAATATAAACGATAATTGCATTTAATTGTTCGGTGGTGCCGCACCTCACCGGCACGGTTGAAAGACCACCGTAGGCTTGGGGACGTGACAATTGGGTGTGCACGGGCGCACCCTCCCATTCGGGCAAACATTGTTATTGTATATTTAGTTAAGGAAGAGGTGCGACCACCTTGCGGCATGCATGGGCGGGCGCCCGCCTTGGGTTACAACGCCGGTGGAGAGACACTCCCGGCCATTGTAATGAAACTTGATATATAATAAAAGAAAGTTATCTCTTTCATATTCTTGATGTTCTGGTTATCGTTTATCATGTTGTTATAATGGATTCTGCACATTATAATCTAAATTGAAGTTTTTATACATGAATGAAGGCGTAGTTTGTAAAGTAGCATAATCATGGAAACGGTTGGTTACTTAGGCGGTGCCGCACCCGGCCAATTTAAGGAAAAAAGAATTGGGGGCGTGACACTCCTCCACCTGAATTCGTTGTCATCATCGACAACATCCCCAAGCATCAATATCCATGATGTCATAGATGTCCATGATCATCGACCATCTGCCACAATCTCTCCATGTTGCTCTCACCATGGAAGGCTGGTCCCTCCAACTCAAGCTACATGTCCACCGCAACAATGTGTCATCCATCATGTCACCAATTCCATCATGTGCAAACTGCCCATGATATATCAACAAGTGTTAACACAACTCAACCATGTGCCAACATCTCATCAACCTGCCAAGTGCTCTATGAGAACACCTCTCTCCATCAAGTGTCAACTGCTCCAAGAGAACACCTCTCTCCCCCATGTGTCAAGTTCTCTAAGAGAACACCTCTCTCCATCATGTGTCAAGTGCTCTACGAGAACACCTCTCTCCATCATGTGTTCTATGTGTCCAGCTACCATGATACTCCAACACAACGCCAACATACCTCTGATCACCACATGCTCCCCATGTCTGAACTAGTTAGGTAGCTAATCCAATCATCACGCCCAAATCATGAGAGTGAACATCCTCATGTCACCACCAATTGTTTCCCAAAACATCTGCCACATCCTGAACTCATCAAGAATAAACCATGCTCAGGTCCATGAAGTACCCCTCATCCCATCTACAACATGTCATGATGCTTGATGCCAAGGCATCCCTGCATCATCATACCTGCTCAACTGCTTTAAGGACTCACTGCCATGAGCAGCTAACAATGAGCCCCATCTTCTTTTCCATCTAAGAAGATGTAGAGGGGTTAGAGCTGGAAGGCTCACCCTCACTAATCATCTCGATCCATCTATCAAGATCCTCAACTCCATCCTTTGTAGATAAGTGACATGGTCCTCCTTTCGAACACTCGGCCTCACATATAACTCCTCATCATCATCCTCATCCTCAATCACCTCTAGCCTTCTTGTCAAATCCAGGATACTATCTAAAAGTGATTTGATGACCAATGACTGCTCGGTAAGCTTTGTCTTTGCCATGGAAAACCGCTTACTCATGTCACCCATTTTCTTCTCATCCCACGTTTGCATCACTGCCAATTTACAATCAGGCCTAGTCACACCAAAGGTAGGCACACCAATGGGTACATCTTCCCTTTCATCATAAATGTACAACTTCTTCAAATGTGGAACAATCATGGCATCATATTGTTTCATGAATTCCATCCCTAGCACAGCCTCATAGTCATCAATCCGCACTATAGTGAAGTCCACCTTCTCGGTCCATTCACCAAGTGTTGTGTCCACCTGTTCGGCCACACCAAGAACTTCATCTGGAGGATAATTCACTGTCTTCATATGTGCCTTGATAGGAACATATTTCAACCCAATCCTTCTCGCAGTATCTTCACCCATGAAGTTGTGAGAGGCCCCACTATCTACCATAGTGAGTATATCAGCATCTCCAACCTTCATCCGAACATACTCCAACTTGTTCCTCTTAGGATCCTTCCGAGAGATCACCTCTATAGCAGCAGAAGCTCCAAGTATCTACATCATCCCCACAGAAGAACCTTCCTCTTTCGCATTAGATTGTGCTATGGCAGCCACTTTCATTCTAGAAGGACAATTCTTCACCATATGTGGTCTAGCACATATCCAACACTTGAAGACCTTATTTGTCTTTAAACTATCATCTGATTTAGAAACATCATCTTTCTTCTTATTTTTCGGTTTATCAGACTTCTTCTTCCTATCATCAGAAGTCTCATCATAATGCTCCACCAACCTGTCAACAGTAGCAAAATATTCTTCAAGTTTTCTAATCCTTTGTCTCTTCACCTCATTGTGTGCCCAAGGCTTCAACCCAATAATGAAGTTAAACACCGTGTCTCCCTCCACCATGTCAGGTAGCTCAAGGATTGCACTTGCAAACTTCTGCTGGTATGTCTGAAGGTTACCTGTCTACTTTATGTATTTAATATTCATTATTGTTTCCCATGTTTCATCCTGAGGACTAAAATGGGCCTGTAAATCTCCTTTCATCTCATCCCACGAAGTGATGTCACTAGCACTGCCACTAGAAATCTGTTCCATCCTCCTTTGCCACCACATCTTAGCATCCTTTGTTATAAACTGAGTAGCAACCTTGACCTTAACCTCATCATTAGATAGACCCAATCATTCCAAGTATTGCTCCATGTCCCAAAAAAAATTTCCAAGAGTCTTTGCACTCGTAGTACCATCAAATGATTTCGGTTCCTTGACTTTCACATGAGGCACTCCTCCACTTGAGCCATGCCTCACGGCCTTCTTCAACACTGCTATCTCATCCTTGGCTTCATCGAGAGATTTCTTCAGGTCCACGATCTCTACAATACTCTGGTCCCTTGCCTCTTCAACCTCCTTGAGTCTCACTTCAAGTTCTGTACACATCAAATCAGTGTACTCGTGTTAGTTCGAAGTTCATCAAGTTCATCTTTCATCCTCAAAGTTGCCTTTTGTTCTTCCACAACAAGGTCAATCTTCTTCTCAAAATGATCTTCCAAGTACTCCATTCTTTCCAACACTTTCTGTATCAAACCAAGGGTAGTATCCTTGGGATCACGACTAGACCCAGCCTGGGATTCAACCATTTCCAATAGCCTTCTCCTTCTTTGCAATCTAGTCTCGACCATGCATCGGCTTCCCCTGCAAGCCAAGTCCTTGATGTCACACTTATCAGGAAGTGTTTCAGCAACTTCTTTCCTCTACAAGAACCTGTCACCATGGTCACTTCTTCCAAGTGTACCCCACACTTGTGTTCGTCACGAGCTTCACTACCTCTAATACCAACTGTCACGCCCCCAAGCCTACGGTGGTCTTTCAACCGTGCCGGCTAGGTACGGCACCACCGAACACTTTCTTTTTAACAATACTTGTGCACATGGACTACGCCTAATTCACAACCATGTACTTAGTTTGTGTTTTAATTCACAACCATGTTCTTAGTTTGTAATTAACCTTTATATCAATGAACACCCATACTTATTCATTATCCACAACAATTATAAAAGAAGACAACAATTGCACGATATAAAGGGGAGGGGCAACTCTTGAACAGTCTGCCCAACAATGTATATTATATCAGTTTTCTAATAATACAATGTACAAGTAATGCTTGGCAAACTCCAAGCCAATACTTAGCCAAATTTCACAATGAGAGCAAACCCTGCCTTTTACAAGCTTGTGCAGTTCTTGCACGAAGGGCAGTGCTCACCCGAGTCACCTAGAATACCCTTGCCAAGTCCTACACCAAACTGCACATTTTCCAACTCAACACATATCACCCTTGCCAACCATCAACCCAAGAACAACTCTGCGCCTTCTCCAATTTGAGTGCATGAGCTATGCACATTTACCAAGTGATCTGCTCACTTCTCTATGCATAGAGGTGAATGTGCCTTGTTCGAACTTGCTCCAAATGAATGCCAATCTCCATGTATATATACACATGTCTCCATGGGAGGTGGCTCCCTAGACGACCTTCAAAACATGCTTTAAGGCACCCCTTCAATGCCATTCGCAAGTTGGCCTTACCCCCCTTCGCGGGTTGGCCTTCCCTTGTCACTCACACTCCATAGAGGGTATAAACACACCAACGTTCCACACACTTTATCAAGTGTCACAAAACTATCATCGCATATCATTCAACCTTTCGTCACATTTCATGTGAAGCTACCCGGAGCTCCACCCTCGTGCGGTCGTGCACGCTCGGGCGCCTGGCGCCTGCCCGTTGCACTAGCTATAAGGCGTTACACCAAGTGGTTAAGCAGCAACTCCCACGCAGATGTCCCACATAGATGTGCAACAACCAGCTTTTCTACCAGCTCTCTCGATCGTAAGTTCAATCCTTATTTACTTATTTCTAGTGTCCACAACAGCTATGCCTTTTTCAATTCACATTATAGCCGTTTTATGCACCTGCCATCGATACCCTCCAATACGCTCCACGACGGTTTACTCGCATAAATTTTTGTTTTAAATGCTTTCTCCTGTGGTGCCCACACTGCTGACCTGGCTGATGGTCATTTTCAAGTTGGGAGTGTCGTTGTCCCCTGATATGGCAGTGATTTCAAATTTGTTAAAGTAGGTTAACATTTATTCACGTTAACATCCAAATTAGAAACTTTAGTTTTATATATAGTAAAAGGTCATTAATCAAAATAAAAATAGAAATTTTCCAATTACAAATATGGTAAAATTTATTAACAATATATTTAATGTTTAAAATAGTCAAACTTGTTAATCATTTTTTTGATATTAATAATTTAACTATATATTTGAGATTAACAATTTTGCAGGTTGGTTTTCAAAAATTAACAATGTATGGTTAATTAAAATGTAGATATTTTTATGCAATAATCAGAATATTTATCTAATATAGTTTTGCATGCTTACTTCAACTAATACATTCTCAATGCTTTAAATGAAAGAAATATTACTCGTTATCTCAACTATAACATCGCTAATTTATCATACAATCTTTTTATGACGATAACAATGATTGGTAAACAAAAACTAAGTAAAGATGAAGATATTCCCATGAGGCATACCAAAGGGAATTCTTAACATGTAGAGCAACCAGGGAAATTCATTGATATCCAAGATTTTTCCACATATGTAATTGAATAATAATAAAAGAATTTAAGAGGACTATTTGCAACTTACCATGGTTTATACTTGTGCCAAAGGGTAGCATAAAGTATTCAAGGACCTGTTCGAAGGCAAGAGATTTCCTACAATTGGTGCAAACACAAGAAGAGTTCATCTACAAATTGTTGATCAGATGCAATTCTATCATACCCATGAAGTTTCATACCCCTAGTCTTCTTTTAGGGTGCCATACCCTTAATACTTCAACTCAATACTTCTTCAATTAGAAAAAAACGTGTGGGGTGATGGGCCCCCTTGTATGACTCCACAAGGTGGAATGAATGTTGAGGGTGACCCATTTATGAAGATCAAGAAGAATCTACTGGAAATAAGTTCCCTTGTTCTCCCTTTGAGGATGATATTACACTAAACATGCTCCATTTTGCTTAATCAAATCCTTCTACAATTAAAAAATATATTTGAATTCATCTTTATTACATTGTCACAGATAATCTGGCGTGATATAATTTTTTCTAGAAGTGATATGTTGTGGTAAATTTTCTCATTGGAGCTTCTTTCCACTATTTAGCTAAATTCTGCTAAACATATGATTATTTAGCTAAAACACTTCAAAATTAAACCGATCATTTTTGGGATTCATGTCTAATCTAGTTTCAAACTTATTGGTCAATGATTCAAGCCCATGCTTCCAAGAAACTTATTGGTCCTATGATCATTAAATATTCTGAAAGGGAAATTCATCTAGTTTAGAGCTTACGTGATGAAGGACCCCTCTTCTATTGTCTTGGGTGTGAGTTTCATTGGATGTTTCCAATTCAACTAAAATTATGCTTCAATTACTGACTTCGAAAAACCACAAATCTACATTTGGTCATCTCATACCTATGATTTTTAATAGAAAGTGGAATCCACCCATGGTCTCCATCCATGGTATCCACTTGTGCTATTGTAACTCAAGAATCCAACGAGAATACTATAAATAGATAGCCTCACTTGGTAAAATGACAGATGGTTCCTTCACATTGTAGGGTAAATGATTTATCCATATAATAAAGAATTATATTTTTTTCATATATTGTTAGGTATTCAGTGTGTGTATTTTTTGTTCAAGGTTTTTCTAAGAGTAGTTGCATGGCATATCTATATTCTTTCTCTCCTACTCTCTTTCATTATTGATTGTTCCTAGATCATAGCCCCTATGATCTAGATATGTGGTATGAGAGCCAACTTGATATAATAAATGTATGTCTAAGTCATTGCCATGAGATTCTAGTTATTATTTAGATGGAAGATTAAATTCTCTCCTTGGCAAGGGTTATGCCTTTTATTTCCTCAAATCATTCACCATATGGATTTCTTGAAATAACTAGAAAAGTCCAAAGGCATTGTGACCAGTGAATCCCTCAAGAAATCATTAGTATGGGGAAAAGGATCAAACCCTATGGTTGTGGTCATCATTAAAAGGGTTGTAGGAAGCTCTAAGATGGAGGCACATAATGATGACATGCCCCAAACAAGAGATGTGGTGGAGGAATTCTAGATTGGAAATGATGTTAATCTTTATGTGCCCTTCGATAATGGAAAGAGTGGATTGCATAAGTTTTTTTGTAAGAACAAAACACTAGTCTAGGTTCTAATTTGGTGGAGCCATGGCCTCATGGCCAAGCTACAAGCCTACATATTTCTTAATGATAGTTCTCCCAAGAAGCAATGGTACATGCTCAAAGACCTCAATAAACCTCATTATGTTGTTTCCTTTATTGATTCTACCGTGAAATACTACCTCATCCACCAAGAATTGAGAGATTATATCCATGCATAAATTAAGGCTGAATACGTGGCATATTCTTGCGAGGAGAATATGCACAAATAATCTAGGATTTTCTTCTATTTTCTAATCATTCCCCACACCCCAGACTAAAATGTTTAACATTATAATTATGTGGAGGATACCATGGATAGGGCCTATGCTTAACTCACTACATGTCAAGCCTCTAGAGTGCTCATGGTTCTCCCCAACATTCAAACTGACCCTTTTCTTGCCAAGATACCTGGCAAAAGGGTGACCACTATGCTAAGCACAGGGTCCCTCTCTGACCTCTCAAGAATATAAAATCCTAGGATTTATAGCTTTTAAGGTTACAATTACATCAACATGAGTGACATCATAGTCACCATGAATGTCATAGGAAATGGTGTGAGTGGATTCATTATATTTAATCTCATACCATCCAAGATTTTAGCCACCACCCACATGTTTCAAGAAGTTAAAAATTTTTCATAGAAATACATGTTCACAAAACAAAAAATGATGGCCATAGTGCATGGTGTGTTTGCACTCCATAAGAGGGGTAATGAAAGGTATGGATGTCATGTGGTAGGGTTCCAAAAAATGATCCAAGCCTTTGGTTCATGTATATATTCTCCCATTGATGTGTTGCCCACTACCTATGCATGAGATCCTAGAGTGAAGAGCCTCTTATTTCTTCATACTATAGCTAATACATGTTGAATATTTCAGGTCAACTTTCAAATCACATCCAAAATGAGTGGAATATTTCGGATCTCTACGCACAACACTAAGAATTCCATTGGAATATTTTTTATGTTTCCAAACCCCTCACCTATGTAAGATTTCAAAGGTTTTCCATTGGTAAATCCTTTTCCAATCGAATACTTATGATATTGGCCCTTCTCAATGGAATATTTTTTTTTGTAGCCCATTGCAATGGAAGATTATCATTCTTGACCCCCTCCAACAAAAGGATTTTGTCACTGGCACTGGTTGGGTGAAAACTTTTGACATCATACACAACAAGATGTAGACATTTGAAATTATAACCTTCTAGTGGAAACTTCCATCATAGACCCATGTTAATGGAGATTTTACGATCTAGGGCCTATCCATACACTATTTGTATCAGAGTTGGACCACAAGTGTCATGGGGTATCAATATCTCTTGACCTTCATTTATCACATTTGTGGGTCACCTACAAACCCATGTTTATGGATCAACTACAAAACACCCTTTCCATTGTTGTTCATTTTCTAGGCTAGACACTATCAATATCAAAGTTAGCCCATAAGCATTATAGGATACTATATCCTTTGAACTTTGCTCACCATGATTATGGGTCAACCACACAAAACCCTTATATTCATTGGATCATATTAAATGAAATCTTCTCACAAGGGAACTTGACACAATGGGAACCATTTCTTCCTAAGGGAAAAATCTTGATCCTAATGGAAAGTAGTATCCACACATGGTATTTACCCATGGTATTGTAACTCAAGAAGGCACCTAGAAAACCATAAATAATGGGCGTCACCTAGTAAAAGGACAAATGTGTCCTTCAAAACGTAGGATAAATGATTTATCCATTTAATAAAGAATAATTCTATTTTCATATATTGTTATGTATTGACTGTGTGTATTTTCTATTTAAAGTTTTTATAAGAATTGTTTCAGAGCATATTTGTATTCTCTCTCTCCTACTCTGTGTAAGCATTTATGGTTTCTAAATCTTAGATGCTGAGATCCGTATCAACCTCCCCTATTTTCATCCAAGGATTCAACCATAAATATTGTTCCACAAATGGGTAACCATGTCCTATAATATAAGGGATGGGTTGAATATTGTGAAAAAAGAAAAACATATATTCCTAGTTAGATTGGGTCCATAAACAATGGAAATGAAGCCCATTTACGTCAAACATATTAGTTGATACTTTATTGTGACAATTCTTTGAGTGGAAAAGGTGTTTGAAAGCATAATCTGATGGTGGATGTATAATAAAGTAATTCCCCTTGATGCCTCATGTACATCTAATTTCATTGAGCTATAGTTTATTGAACAAGTAGTATCAATTTTAGATAGCATAGCAAATGAGCACTTTGTTTCCTATAGAATAGCCATAGTTGGCTTTTCTTTTAGAATTTTATTTTTAATAAATATTTGTTTTTTCATTCATTCATCTGATAATTTATGATAGTATATTCTTTTGGCATTTGAGCGGGTGGGGTGGAACATGTTCATCATCAATGCCATTATTCTTAAATTGACTGGCATTTCTCTCACCTCTTGTAGAAGTTTCTTAGTTCTTCTTTATACACCCTTTTATTCTATTTTCCTATTTTTATCATTATTTTAGTGTTTTAGTTTCAACTGCTAAAGAGATAGACTACTGATGCTTATATTGTATTTTTTATTCCTAAAATTATCCTTTTTTTACCAAGGCTTTTGTCAAAATTTGAATTTATTGATTCAATATTGAGTCAGTCTATTTTCCATCCCATTATAATACTAAATATTGCAAATCAAGCTTGCTAAGCTCCATATCTTCACATTCCTCTAAGTTTGTTAGGTCTCTAACGTCTTAATCCATTTATGTGTCTTTTTTGTCTCCACTATTATTGTTTCTTCACTTCATTCATTATATCATTCTTTCCCTTATTTCTTATAACTGGTGGGATTACTCCTTAGGATTATTGGTAAACTTGTTTAATGTTTCCTCCATGTTCTTGGATAACATTTCATTTCAATTACATGATATTTTCCAATGAAATCAACATCCAAGGAGGGCTTTTTACTCGATTTTTTCTTTCTTACCACATTTTCAAAACTCCTACGTTCTTTCTCCATTGATGATTTAGGGACAGAGGAAGATTTATTAAGAGGAAAATACCTAAATAGGTTCCCTTGCTAATGATATTTGTGTTGATGTCGCTTGTTGTGATGACAATCCTCCTATCAACATCCATTCAACTGAGCCTGAATTAAGAACATGTTTTGGTACCAGAAATACTTGCTCATTGTCCCATGTCTTGAAATGTGTGTTAGTTGTTTGGAAAATACAAGGATGCAAATTTGGAGAATAGTTTTGTCTAAGGAATACATTCTTTTAACTATGAATTTTCTTTCTAGTCTCCTAGGATAAACTTTTAGTTGTTCAATATTGTATAAAAATTAAAAATAAACTAAGAGAATATATCTAAAATTGCAACAACAAATAAAAGAGCAAGGCGAAGCAATAAGAAAAAACAATGAAAATTGTTTCTACACTTCAAACCATACAAAGTAAAGTGTCCATGTTATTTTGAAGAGAAAACTCTATACTAAACACACAAATCCAATAACCAAAATAAGATAAATTATCTCACTCCCCATATGATTAACAAAAAGAGGTAAACGCATGAGTAATTCACTATAAAATGTATTTTCAAATATTTAAAACCTTTAGTATAGTGTCGAACTTTTTCCTTATTGAATTTTATAGAGTCGAATATTTTCCGTATCGTATCGAATTCGAACCCGAATCTGAATTCGAGTTTGGTAACTATGGTTTAAACTCATCCCGAAATCACTTCTAAATTATTTTTCTTTTTTTCTTTAAATTTGGCCAACATCTAAAATTGTCTACACATCTAACCTATAATTTTTTTATTTTTATTTTTTTTAAATTAGGCCAACATTTAAAATTGTTTACACATCTAACCTACATTGGGTTGTAGAGGGCGGAGATCAGAGAATAATATGGTTGTAGAGCACCCATACTAGAGAATAATATTTTTATTTTCAATTTATTTAGATATAGCACATGACCATGTGGAAGGGTGAAATTAAGCTCATGGATAGAGGTGGATGTGGAATGAAACAAATGCATTTGGCAGATGGGGATGAAATCCACAGATAGAGTGAGAGGTATGAAATGAGTGGATAGGAGAGTGGAGTGTTTTATAATATTTTTAATTATATTTTAGAATTTTGTAGTGTATTAAATAGACACTTGTATTGAAACTTAAAAAGTTTGCAAACCTTTGATATTATTAGTTTGATATTGTTAGTTTGATCGTGTATAAAATTAAGCATATTTTGATAATAGATCTTAACCATTCATTTAATACAAATCAAAATTATGTAAGACCAATTCCAATAAAAACTAGGCCTATACACTTCATCATAAACTAAATATTACACTATAATAAACTAAAAATTGAATGGGAGGTTGATGAATATACATATTCCCCTGCCCTTTTCCAAATGTAAAGCTTCTGCAACTGATTACACATTCCGCAAGTCTATGTTCTCAATGCAATGGGAATCCCTTTCCCAATAATAGTTAATCACGTTGAAGTGGACCTGTTTGTAATATCCCAGAAATCATTGCCTCACAACATTTCCATCCTTGAAACAGCCCAAATTCCAGAGCAAATTATATACTTTGCATGGTTTCTATTTAACAATATTCCAGATAAACTAAAAGGTTTATCGTAAAATAATTTACAATTGATCTTTTCCAATTTCATTGACTTCTGAAATCAGACATAAAAGAAATTAAGGAACGCCTATTTTCAATTTATTTAGAAATATCACATGACCATATAGCAAGGTGAATCTAAGCTCATGGCTATGTTATCTACAAATATTATTCTAAATACAGAAAACACGAAAATAAGGTAGAGAACTATAGAAATAATTTACTGTGTCTGCTCCATCTTTTGAATGTTTGGTCTTTATTCATATTTTCTTTGTATTGATATTATTTTAGTTGAAAAACTATCAATTTTTTCAAATAGCTCATTTGTTATACAAATATTTGAATTTGAGAAAGATGTGACTCACCACAATTATATATATATATATATATATATATATATATATATATATATTATAATTATATATATATATATATTTCTTATTATTATGGGTTATTATGATAAAAGTGATTGCATTTGAAATATTGCAAGGTTAATAACTACTTTGTGCCCCAAAAGAAATGGTATTGCAGAAAATCCAAACATGGCACTGCCCATTTGTGGCTCCAACTGCATTCCGTTGCAAATTAGGGACACTGTTTTATAAGTGAAATGGGTGTGGTTCATGTGATAGAATGTTGTCTCGACAAATTTCATCAAACTCATTTCTTGATTAATCAATCAATCAATCAATAACAGAAAAAATATTTCAGCGATTGATGGATTTAGCATGGGAATCACGTCATTGATATTGGTGGTGGAAATCATAACAAGAACAAGTAATTATAATTACCTTCATTTTAACCTGGGGGGATTTGTTCATTATTGTTTTAGGCCATCACCAAAATATTAACCAATACTTGGATGAGTCAATCTTAATGGTACACCTATACTAATTTCTAATAGATTATATAATTTATTTTCATGAAAAAATGGATAGCTGAAAGAAAATGGTCATCAAAATATTTAGTCCCATACCATTCTTCGTGGATCAGCATTTGTAAGGCGAAGAACCTACTCCATGGTCTCTTTTGAGGGCTTGAAAATTGTGGGTTTCTTTGGCGTTGTAGAGTTATCCGTGCACATATCCAAGTCATTATTTCTTTTAGTGATTTGTGAAGGAGGATTAAGTGTCTCAAACCATATTAAGCCTTCAAAGCAATCATCAACCCCCAACTCGTTAAGGACCTTTGCATCATGAACAGTCAGTGTTTGTAAATATTTTTTTTATAGAACAAAGGTACAAAAGGTTGAGAAATATGCTTATATCTTTCCAAATAAACCTAGGACTTCATCATGTGCTGTCACGATATAAAGAATTTTAAGGGATCCATATGATCTTACAATTTTCCTCTGAGGCATGCTTAAAAACAAGTTCTTCAGCATAGGGTCTAGTTTAAGATTCTCATATGGAAATCCCTTATGAACAAAAATGTATAAGAAATATTTATTGCTAGTGAGTGTAGCAAGATAACGCTTTTGGCCAAAAGCAATCAATGGTATCCCAAACAGTGTAAGCAATGCAAGTCAAATCAAATCAATCGCCTTTTATTTGATTTTGTTGAAAGTTAAAACATTAGATGGTGGTAAATTCACCAACTAGAAGACATAAGATTTCTTAGGCACCTGTGGTAATCGTCATAGTTGAAGTCCTAGCCCATTTCCTACATAGATCAAAGACAACTGTCAATAATAGGCAATGAATTCATGTATGAAAGCAACTCAAATGCAATTGTTAGCCATAAGATTGAACATATTGATTGGTAGTAATTGTTAAATAAGGAAAATTTCAATTTTGACACTATAAACCTGTATTAGTACATCATCTTGAATGGGCCAATAAGCGAGATCCTTGAGGCTTAAAAACCACAAACATGAAATAGGGTTTCAATCTTATAAACTTGCAAAGGGTATTTTGGTAGATTGGTGACCATTGGATCCATTTCCTTGGTATATAAACCCATGGAGTGAAAATGGACACTATATCTCAGATGTTCTGCATTAATTTTAAGAAGCAGGGTCTGATAAGTAGATGATAACTCTCCGACTCTATTCTCAAGTTTGGGACTCTCCTCTTTTCAACTCCCATTTTTTTATTCACATAATATGTTATACAACAACCAACTCACACATGATTCAAACCCAAAAAGTTTAGGAATCATTGTTAAATTAGTTTCATAATTTCTCTAAAGAAAATTAACAATCCCTCGGCGAGAATGAAATCATACTTTTATAAAGAAAATGAATGACAAAAAATTGTATAATTGAAACAGTAGGGAATTCCTAGAAATTGAATAACTGAACATTAAATTCCGATAAATTGAATAACTGAGACAAAAGGGAATTCGATAAATTGAATAACTGAAACAAAAGGGCCTTCTAGCATTCAAGAAATTGAATAACTGAAACAAAAATGTATTATGTGCAATCAAGAAATTGAATAACTTAAACAAAAAGGCTACTCCATCACATTCTATCAAGAAACCAGTTACAACAACTCCCACATGTCGGTGTATCTCAAATCAATGGAGGAGTATAATTCAATCGTCTAACAAAAAATCGAATGGTGCATAATGAGGACAAGTGGCTAATAAGGGAGTTCTAGGGAAATTCCTTACAGCATGATTACTAGCCTTGATCCTTTATGGTCGTCTACTATTTACAAGGTCTCTTTTCAAACCCACGATGTCAAGATTCAAATCACATTGAGTATATTGTCTTGCTATGGTGTGCGGCGGCTCAAGGAATCGACTCCCCACTAGTTGGAGTCTCGGCTCTTGCCAAAATCATAAGGAATTATTATATCTGCTTATAGGTTGTTGGATGCACTCTTGGTGTTATAATGGAAGCTACAAGAATTTATCGTGGGTCTTCCTTAGATTAGGTCTGGTAGTTACCGATTCACCATGTTGTTAAAAAAAATATATATTACAAGGTCACTAGAGAAGCAGTGATCGTAGAGAGCTCATTATATTTCTTTATTTCTATCTTAACACATTCAATATAATTCACTATCTTTGTTTACCAATAGTATTACTATTTAAGTATTAATTTTAATTTTAGTTTTTTAAAATTAAATTTTAAGTTTTTTAAATTGAAAACTACATGTCATTATATTTTTACTCATTTTCAATATTAAGTTAAAAACGATTGTAATTAATATATATTTTTAAGCAATTTTTCCTAATTAATTTTAACCCAAATCTTGTTATCTCGTAAGGCTTTTCCCTCTAGGAAGAACTCTCCTATGTGCTACCATGACTTATCTTACACCATTGATCTGATATGTTAGAGGATTAAAGATAATTGTGTCGTTGAATCATTATAGACCACGGAAAACATCGTGGAGAACTCTTCGTTGGAAGTAAGTGGGGTTTTTCTTAATTTCTTTTAAGAAGTTTGTAATATAATTTTTGATGATATTATTTTTGAATACATAATCAATTTTAAAAAAAAAGATATTGAATTTTGAAATTGCAATACAAATTATTTAATCGAGTTGTTGTTTTAAATCTATTTTTATTAATTAATTTTACATTTTCTTAAAATATTTTTAAATATATGTTATTAACTAATTTTTCATTTCAATGAAATGTATAACATCAAATACAAATAATAACACACACACACACACACACACACACACACACACACACACACACATATAATTGTTTCAATTGCTCAACATCCAACATTTTGCAAGATTTGTAATAAGTAATATAATTATGGATGATTTTATTATTTTTTAATACATAAATTGATTTAGAAAAAATGGATGCTTGAATTCTGCAAATGTAATACAAACTATAAATTTCTAATAATTGTTGATTTAAATTTATTTTATTAACTAGTTTTTCATTTTAATGAAATGTATAACATCCAATAAAAGTGATAACACTTTATTGTTTTAATATTATCATAAACAATTATAACTTAAAGTTTGACAGTGGGATGAGTTGGTTGCATTAAATATAGAATGAATTTACCACTGAAATAAAATTTACTAACATGCAATATAGGATAAACACACATTCCAAATTTTAAATTGAATTTGAAATGGCCCTTCATATGATTGAAAGTGTAATTACTTTGAAGATATGCTCATTGCATGGAAAACTAAAGGCATGAACAATCAAGCAAGAAAGCAAGCATGCATGTCTAAGATATGGTTTGTCTAAGATATGATCATAGTGATGTGCATTCCTTATAAGTGGAAAAGACTGTCTTTAGAAACATTTAATCAGATGACTAATATTTCTTCTAAGTGGAAAATCTTGTGTCCAACAACCTTTCATGAGGTAACTAATTCAGTCCATTTAGGATAACTTACAACTTTTAGATCATAATTGGTTGACATAAAAGAGTTGGTTGTTGCTCTCCTTCCTTGGTCGATGGGTATACCTATTTCTGCTTGACGATGGACCTTTGTAATGAAACTTATTTGACACAATTTCCATTTAAAAATAAATAATGGGCAAGAAAAATGAAGAGACAAAACTTTGACTATTATCAAATGAATATCTACACATAGTTCATTTGTAATTATTAAAAATGGGTATGTACATCATCCTTACAACATACAACACAATACATACCATATTGGCCATATGAAGTCTAAAAACATCTCTTCTAAATAGTGCCAAGGATCTTAAGGACTCTATATTTGAACTCTCAACCACAATCCTATAGCGTTAAAGAGACTTGCAAGAAACCATAAACTGGGAAATAAAAACCTTGATTAGGAACAATAAAAGATGACTATATACAAATTTTGAAATGAGACTTGGTAATGAATATTGTGTTTAATGCACATTAATTACCAATAATATGGGAGGTACAATGCCCCAAGCTACCTAAAAATATTTACAGTTTGGAAGCATCATTGTATGGCATTTCATATTTTGAAATGATCTTCCCATTTTTTAGAAGAATAGTCATGGAAATAAGTGCAGACCACATAATACCCACCAAGTAGACCTTTTATTTTCTTCTTGACATTGCTGAAATCCCAATGCATGGCTATGGCCCACCAAATGAAAATTATTAGCGACAGTGAATGAAAAAGTTGAAATGATTCAAATTCTATGTATGCTGTATGAGGATTTAATTAAAACTTTTGAATGGATTGGAACTTGTGTAATGCAAGAATATATGATTAATACAATAGTAAACTAGTTGAAGCGTGAAAAAATTGAAAGGATATAAATTATTTGTATGATGCATGTGGATTTGATTTAAAAAATTGAAATGAATTGAACTTATTTCTATGATGCATGCGAACCTGATTAGTATTATACATACTTCGTTGGGAAAAACATTAATTGTTATCCTTAATTCATATTTATAATTCAATGAGAAAAGCTCTGATTGTTATCCTTAATTCATATTTATAATTTGAATAATGAATTAAATCACATAACGTATCACATCTTATTTCTTCTATGCCACTATTTCACACGCCTTATGGTGTTTCCTCTATAACATATGGTGCAATTTCTAGTTAGATATTTTTCAAAATTTGAGTTTAAATTATTTAATATGTAGAATTTAGGTGTCCATATTTTTTCAGGGTATTTATGCATTCAAAACTATAATTAAAAAAAACACAATCTTGCTTGAAATTGCATCACAAACCTCTAGTGAAAAATACTATTTCATCTATCTTCCTTTGCAACATATGGTGTAATTGCTAGTTAGATATTTTTAAAAATTTAAGTTTATAATATTTAATATGTAGAATTTACGTGTCCAAATTTTTTCACTTAGACTGCATTCTAATTTAATATGATTTACCACTCAAAATCAAAATGATATCAAACTTATTTTTAAATTTATGTCGAAAATATGTTCCTTTAATTATTGTATTGTTAATTTATGCATTTGCAACAAACTAATTCATGTATTGTTAATTTATACATTTGCAACAAACTAATTCATGTATTTTTAATTTATTCATTTGCAATACCTTCAAGAAACTAAAGCCATTGTATGTATGTGCATTTTACTGTATTTAATTTTCTTCCCATTTCTATTATACTATTATAATTTTTTCTTTTTTCTTTTTTTTTTCTCATTTCTTTGATTATAAGGTTTAAATATTTTGAATATAAAATTTATGGAAAATTTCTAGCTGCTCGCTTAACCATATGGGGAGTATAAAGTTTTTTTTTCTCAAAATAGTTTGTGTGACTTTAAAGAATTTTTATTTTTTCTATTTTTTAATTTAAATATATTTTGTCCATTCATGTTTGGTTTTATATGCAATATTTATGACTGAAAAACCATTAAAAAGTTTATCCTAAAGGTTGAGAGAGAAAATTGATTGTTAAAGAATGTATTCCTTAGAGGAAACTAATCTCCAGGCATCCATCTTTGTATCTTCCAAAAAAATATAGTTTACTCTAGAGAATTAAATGATTTAAAATATGTCTACTTGCACAACCAATTATGTACCTAGCACATAAAAATATATTTCCATAATGTGTGTGTCCCCTATAGAGTAGATTAGATTCATTGTTATTTTGAAGACAATAATGATTAACTAAACCTCCCAAGGGTTACATTTTCTCTACCCATGGTTTAATGTATTCCACATCACTTCCATATAGCAAGAAATCACTCAACAAGACTACAAACCCTATCATAAGAACATTTACCAAATTGTTTTTAATAAAAAAGAGTTGAAAAGGGACCATTTTGGCATAGATTCTCTCCTTATGACCTTACTCTACATTTTGTTCCTCACTCAATGGAAAATATGTAAAAATTATTCTCTTCGACAACTCTAATCAGCAGGGAATATCTTCAATATTTTTAATGTAATTGAAAACCCTCGCTTATTTCATCTATAGTAGTATGTCCCCTTATAACTTTTAACATAATTGATAACTATAACTCATTTCACTTTTGTCACATCCAAAAGGCATTTGTACTTTTTTAATGCACCTGGAATTTGAACCTTCCACATTATGATATTCAATTTATATCATAAAACATTGAGGGAATCCTTTCTACAAAGGGAGGCATTTGTAGAAGAGTGAGTGTAGAGTTCCTTCCTTTTATATGATGAAGAGTTTTTGTCACATCCAAAAGGCATTTGTACTTGTTTAACACACCAAAAATTTGATCCTTTCACATTATGATATTTAGTTCTAATGAAAACACCATTTTTAAAAGCTCGTGTTTGAAGTTAACCCTTACATAACTCCCATTGAACTTGAGGTACAACGTATGATGTCTTCTAGTTGCTTTGAATGACAAATATGACAGGAATCGATAGGACTTTGGCCACGATAGTTTTCCTTCATCATCAAAATTACTAGAATAATTCTCATGATTTCTTTTGTTATTATGAAAATAATGTAATCCATGGAAGGATTTCCTAACTCTTGAACAGTGGTGACAATATCTGTGTTTGTGTACCCTAGTATTGCTTGTATGAATGTACCTACGAGAACTGCTTGCTAAATTTTCCTTACATATATGTTATTTTATTTTCCCTATGTTGGAATGAGGGCACCTAAACATGAATTTAGAGTTAATCCAAAGGAACCATATGATCCATAACTTGACTCTAAGCTACTACATTTAGAATATGGGGTCTCACTTCTCTCATTCTTCTTTCTAGACAAATTTTCTTCCTTTCAATTACGAATATTTGAACTTTCTCACCTAAAAATTTTGCACCTTCTCTGGTAGCCACCATGCTTACATGAAATTCTTCCTTCAATTATTGTACAAGCATAACAACTACTCCTGTGACTACATTGTCTACAAGTTTTGACTACATATCCAAGAATAAGACATGATGTAATATGTGTAACCCTTTCTTATTGGACATGATACATAAAATTATTATGACAATTATGCATATCAACATCCATGCTTTATAATTACATTGTGATAGTGCAGTGAATTTGAAATAAACATGTGGCATGTTTGGTAACTATTTATTTAATCATATGGTATCGAAACATTATTACAAATAGAAAAGGAACATGTTTAGTAGGTTGTGCACACAAAGTACATGTTTGGTAACTATTTATTTCCTCACGTGGTATCCAAACTTTATTACAAATAGAAAAGGAACATGTTTAGTACATCGTGCACACAAAGTACATGATAACTGAGAAAGACCTCCTTTGAGTATGTAGCATATACGTTCCATAAGACTATGATATATATCAATGACATTTTTCAACAGTCACTACAATACCACCTTGGGAAGTTCAAAGGGTCCTCCCATTAGCAAATACAAAACCAACACCACAATTTGGGAACCATGAAATCTCTTACAATAAGTTTTTCTTTACAAGGCATGTAAATAAGCATGATTAAATTTTACATGTTATTCCTTCACAGTTGTTTATTAGGTGTTTAAAGGAAGGATTAAAAACCTAGAAACCCTACATTCAATACACATGTCTCTATTTAAACATAAAAATAATATCTTCATATTTAAAATTAAAGTGCCTCTAATTAACCCAAGTGCCCTAATTATTGGCGAAAATTCATTGTGAAGGCTAATATGGGCGTTTTAAGGTTTAGTGCCATACTATGGAAGTTTTCTCCTTTGGCTTACTTTGTAAGCTTATATTAGTATGTGTTGGTTACAGTAGAAATTCACCTTTGCATGTGATGTGAGGTTCTGTCAGAGTACCTAAGATAAACTGGGTAAAGTCCTCTATCAAGACTACCATGTGTAGTAGACCTACATTTTTTTATATGACTTTTGCAAGACACAATCCTTGATGGGGGAGATCTTGACCCAACTAGACCTTAGGTTGACTTTAGGTCCAAGGGTTCCCAACTAGGAAACAACAACATTTTTCACTAACAGGAGAGCCTCATTGACGAAATTGAAAAATTGCAGCACTTTTCTAGTTTGGAGCGATATTCACAAGTAAAAATGGTTGTGGAGTCACTAGAGAAAACCCACTTTTGTCTTTCTCACTAATAAAACCATTATGAGTATGATTCAAAAATTCATAGTGTCATATGGCTTAAGAGCATTGATTTGATAATCAAAAGGGTTTGTTTTTTCCCTGGGAAAAATCATAATTTTCTATTATAAATGGAAAATTACATGTTGTAAATGTTGGTAGCATATGATGTGTGTGTGTACATAGCCATAAAAATTTATAGGTCTATACATAATTACCCACTAAGGGTATGCCTTCAGATTTAGTAAATATTTATACAAAAATTCAAAATGTTTGTTTGCAAATATATATATATATATATATATATATATATATATATATTAGGATCATAAAAACTGTGAAAATTGGGGCCTGTCAGCCCTCTGCTATATCTGGTCCTTGTAAGGCTTGTGATAATACTGGAACAACTCTCTATGCCTTTGTTCTTAGATAAACCATTTTCATCTGGGTTGATTCGCTACCTCCTTGGAAATCTGATCCGTAGCCTAGTTGTGCTCCCTATAAATGTGGAAACAGGTAATTTGTTCAAATTGTGATTTTAAAGGCAATGCATCATCCAAAATGTTCCTGAGACAATGCACATGACATAAACTTGTGCAAGAGAACCAATTAATGATGATCTTAGAGTCCCCAAATATCTGAATATGTCTAGAGTTATGTGCCAATGTAAAGTATAATAAATGTCGGAGTGAGATGAGCGCAGCGAAATTGTTTGTGCTAATGCCAAACCCCATGCAGATTCAAAAAGAATGATTGTATAATAAATGGAGAATAATACCCCACACCCTTGGTCTTTAGCAGATCTGTTGAAGTATACCCATGGATGGTCATGGTTGATGGCTTCAAGAGTTATGGTGCGAGAAGGTGGGGACTTTTCAACATCTAGTATTTCATTGAAATTATTGATGATTCTAGTGATTACCAAAGGCCACCAAATTTGCATATTGTTAAAGATGATGTTGTTTTGACTTAACCAAGTATGACATCATATAATTAGGGGGAGATTGTGATTCTTCATGTTGGGGGAAGCTTTCCATCAGTCGTTCCATGCCTCATTGATGTTTCACCCTTGACAATGTTGAGGTATGTCCAAAGAGGAGAGGACTTGCTCCCAAAATGTGTTGTAGGGTTTTGCAGAATAGGAAGAGATGATCATTCGATTCCTCGTGCTATTGACAAATGACACACGAAGACGAAAAAAAGTCTAATCTCTTCCTCAAGTTGATACTTGTAGGAGTTTTATTCATGATGATATTCCACATAAAGATTTGAGTTCATGGGGGAGCGTTGGGTTTCCAAGTGCTCTCCACCACCGCTCCAGAAAATGGGGCTTATGCACAACACGTATAATACGATATCTGATCTTGGGAGAGTATACTCAATGAGCTGTCAAATCCCATATGAGAACATCATCGTGATTAAATATTCGGACATGTGATTCAGATAACACATTTATGTACTTCCCCCAATCTTGTATGCACTGATCTCGAATGCCTAGTGTAGCTGGAAATTTCTAAGCTTGTAGGAAAATAGTAGTGTTATGTTGATCTACTATTTGCGAAATCGTGGATATGTCCCTAAAATTTAGGAATGAAATAAGGTCTGGAGGAAATCAATATAAGTTTCCACAACCTATCCATGATTTAGATCCAATGCAGATTGTTGTTCCATTGTTAATTCACCAAGTGAGGCCATTTCCGATGCTTGGGAGAGTTTGTAATACAACCGTCAAGATGATAGAGATACCATGTTTGTTCCAAGATGGAATGCAAACCCAATCCATGAGGTTATGTGGCCAAATGTATTTATTGATGACCACATATTTCCATAGACTTTTGGGCTTTAGGAGTAGCCATCCCAATTTGGAAGACAATGCATCTAAAAATGATGGAAGATATTTGAGGGCCGATCCTCCCAATTTCCTGGGAAATGCAATACAAATCCATATCACCTAAGTGAATGACTTCCCCTCCTTGTGTCAATTCCATAGAAATTTGGAGCATATTTTTTGTATTGTCAAAAGTATACCTTGAGGAATCCAAGCAAGGTACAACTAGTAAACCATAGTGGCTTCCAATACTGATTTGATAAGAACTAGCCTCCCAGCTCTGGATAATAATTGGTGGTTCCAACTAAGCAACCCTTTTTACACCTTAGTCATCAATCAAGTCTAGTCAGCTATTTTTTATCCATGGGAGTTTATGTGAAATGCCAAATATTTAAGTTCATCATCCAATTGAAAAATTTGGAAGGGAAACTTCTGATAAGCATGTATGGATTCCTGAGGAGAGCAAGCTGTGAAGGTGATGGTAGGCTTTGTTCTATTGGTTTCCATCCCAGTAGTTGTACGAAAAATTTGTATGATATCATAGAAAGTATTGAAGTCTCGGATGCCACTGATGATAAAAATAACACATCATCAATGAAAAGAAGATGGGATAAAATGCATTGATCAGTGATCTTGAGCCCCAATAGTCGCCCAACCCTTCTTTCCTCTAGGATTAGCTTGCTTAGTCCTTCCATGAAAAGCAGGACAAGTAATGGGGATAGTGGACAACCATGTTTGAGGCCCCTCTCAGCATGGAAGAAATTGGAGACTGATCCATTTATAAGTACACTAAAGGAGACAGGGGAAATGTAGCACATAATCCATCGGATAAAAGGGATGGGGAATCCAAGGTGTGTGAGAAACATCCTAAGATAGAGATAGCTAACTTGATCAAAAGCCTTTGATAGATCGATTTTTGAGAATGGATCCTTTTAGATGCTTCAATTTGATAGAATGGAGAGCTTCCTGTGATGTGCCAATGACCTCATGGATATGTCGATTATGGAGGAAAGAAAATTGTTCATATGAGATGTTGGCCGAGAGAATAGGCTTGATACAGTTAGTAATGATTTTGGCTATAATTTTGTATAAGCAGTTGCAAAGGGATATGGGTTGGAAATCAATTAAGGATTGAGGGGAGTCCACCTTAGGTATGAGGGCAATGAAGGTGGAATTGATGACCTCATACATGTGCCTTGTAATCCTACATTCCTCAACAACCTTGAGTAGGTCCATGCCTAAAGTATCAAAAGAAGGTAGATAGAATTATATAGACCATCCATCAAAATGTTTGGCGGAATGTTTGGTTTGCCAGCAAAATAAAGTTGAAACAATTAAGACACTGGGTCTATTACAACCTTTATCCATTCCAAACAAACGTTGGGAGGAGGTTTCAATGGATTTTATCACAGGTTTACCCATGTCTGGGGGAAAGAGTTTCATCATGGTGGTATTTGATAGACTTACCAAGTATGCACACTTTTGTGCATTATCACATCCATTTAAAGACAGTATAGTTTCTAGTGCATTTATGGAAACAATTCAAAAGATACATGGAAACCCAAAGATTATTGTAAGTGACAGAGATCCCATTTTCACTGGAAATTTTAGGACATAATTACTTTCTTGTCTTGGTACTCAGTTAGCTCATAGCTCATCTTATCATCCTCAATCTGATGGACAAACTGGGATAGTAAACAAACGTTTGGAAGGATATCTTCGTTGCTTTGTATCTGATAAACAGACACAATCGGTCAAATGGTTGCCTCTGGCTGAATGGTAGTATAACACTTCCTTCCATACAGCAACAAAAATGACCCCATTTATGGCACTTTATCGGTATCAGCCACCATCCATCACATCATATATAAGATAAAATTCTAATGTTCAAGCAGTGGAACATCACATCGAACATCAACCACAAGTCCTCCAACTCTTAAAGGATAACCTCGTGTTTGCACAGAATATAATGAAACAACAAGCAGATCAACATCGCAGTGAAAGAAGTTTTTATGTAGGTGATTGGGTATTCTTAAGGCTACAACCATATAAGCAAATGTCCCTCAAGCAAGCTAAGAAGGATAATAAATTTTCACCAAAGTATTATGGTCCGTACAAGGTGTTCCAAAAGATTGGTACTATGGAATACAAATTAGAGCTTCCCGCAGCTTCTCGATTGCACCCAGTTTTACATGTTTCGTGTTTAAAGAAGGTTATAGGTGATAAGCTCCAAGTTCAAACAATATTTCCAGAACTTGACGAGGACGGAAAAATTATATTGGAACCAGAAACATTCACAGAAACAAGAACTTGACATCTACGAAATCAATCAATTTCATAGTATCTTATCAAGTGGAAGAACTTATCTACTAAAGATTCCACATGGGAGGATGAGAATTCTATATAGAAGCATCCAGAACTACTCAAGCGTTGAGGACAACACTTTTTTTGAAGGAGAGGGGCATGTTGGGTCCCTATAGTACTAGTGATTACCCCATTACTATTGTATTTGTACCCCTTATTAATATTGTTGTGTCCCTATTGTCCCCATATTTTTATTACTGTGCCCCATAGAATCCCTCTATTGTTATTTTTGTGGCTTTACATTATTATTGTTAGGTCGGTTGGGTTATATTATGACTCCTTAGACCCCTATATATAGAAAGGAGGTTTTATCATTTGAATCATCCAAGAACTGTTCATTTATGTAATGCAAAGGAGGTTTTCCCCTCGAAGAGGCTGAATTCTAAGGTGTTGATCTATCTTTTCTATATTTTGTTGAGCTGGTTTCATAACAGTCAGGGCCTAGACTTTTATCCTTCTTGAACCATTTTAGGGTGCTCTCCAATTCGCCCATAGATATAGGTTTAGTGAGATCTTCAGATATGTCAGAGTCAACATATCAAGGGAAATGACCAGCAATAAAAATGATTTCTGTGAGCGAAATCCCATGTGGAGCCTTGAAAAGCTGTTGAAAACTGAATTTCCAAAATGATCTAGTTGATGGAACGTTTGAGCATACTGTACATGATCAGTAGACATTTTCCAAATGGTGTTACAAGCCCACCTTCCTTTGTCACAATTGTGGAAGCATTTAGTATCATCATTCCCTGCCTTCAGCCAGATGGCTCTGCTTCTAAGTCTCCAAGTCTCTTCTCTGTCGTATAGAATATTGGACCTTTAGGCCTCTACCTCTGTGAGGGTAGATTTAGCTTCAACTGAGATGAATCTGTGACCTTGTGCATCTATAAGATTAGCAAGCTAGTGCTCAATTGCAAAAAGAGTCTAGTCGTCTCTAGATCATTTAGATTTGGCCCATTGAATGGAGATATTTTTAAGTTCCATGAGGTTTCGACAAAATCCTTCAACTAGGTTCCACCTTTGGGAAGGAGGGTGGTCTCTCCAAAAATCAGTAACCAATTTGTGATATTTGCGGTCCTATAACCAGGTCGAGTTGAACATGAAGGGTGCTTCAGGCTTTAGGGAAGGACCAACTAGCTCCAAATAGATGGGGGGGTGATCAAAGACACCCCCAGATCCAACCCATTGAAGAAAATTGGAGAGGGTACCAAGCAAGTCATCTTTGATGAGAAACCAATCCAATTGCCTATGCAAAGTAGCATTACCAATTCTCCTATTATGTCATGTCAGTTTCTTTTTGTTCATGGGGATCTCAATCAGATGATGTCGTTCCAGGAGATGTTCCATATATTATGATAGGGGATCTAGCTATGTATGATGTCCCAAAGATTTCTCATAATGAATAGTGAAATTGAGGTCTCCACCCAAAGTTAGGTTATTAGAATTCATCAACGAGAGTTGCAATTGGTGATTCCAAAATTCCACCCTACTATGATATGATGCATAGACATTGATGATATGAAAGTTCCTACCCATCTCTGAGGAAAAGATATCCATTCCTAGGAATCTAGGTCCCCCCATACAAAAATAGGGTTGATGGACCCTATAAATTGTGGTATGTCTACCTAGGGCCACATCTACCCTGACAAGAAGGATAGCCCTCAAAATCCTGAAGGGTTCCCTCAAGTGGGTTTAGTCTAAATAGAGAGGAAAGAGAGACCTTATCTAGATGGTCTGGAAGGGATGGATACATAGCCATCAGACTAGTAGCATGAAAAGGTTGTTCTTCCACCAGAGGATCTTTACACTATGGATTCTTAGTGCCTTCTTCCGATGAAGAAGTCACCGACAAGACAAGGGAGCACTCCTTATATAGCTTCCCTACCTTGTGACACCTTCTACACCTGAAGGGGACTCCCTGATAGTCTAGGGTTTGTTTGCAAGTGAAACGATTCCAGTGCAAAGTAATATTTTCCTCCAATCCTTCTCTAGTGTCAAGGTGAACCAATATGCGGGCCATAGATTTGTTGTTAGAAGTTGCATATGACAGATCATGATCCAAATAGGAACCGAGTGCATTTTTATGTGAATAAAGATGTCCTCTGACCAAAAGTGCAGCGGTAGCCCTGGAAGATGAACCCAAATCGGACCAACACCCAACCACTCCCGTTTTGGATTGAAGAGGGGGCTCCATCATTTTAGAAGCATAGGGTATATTTTGATATGCCAGTAGCGGGAGAGTATCCAATCTATGTATTCTTCTTGGTGGAAATTGAGGGCAAATAATCCTTGACTTAGAATGGTGATCGACATAATTTCCTTGAGTAAAGTGCCCCAAATCTCGAAGGTCCAGATGTGAATCCTCTTAGCCGAATATGTTCTTCCCCTCACATGCCACACTAGAATCCTATTGGCGGTATCCACCACTTTTCCCATAATGATACCTTCCACAAATCTAAGAGTGATGTCCTTGCTCAAGGTCTTGACACACTTACTCTTCTTAGCCTTACTAGTCCATGGAGCATTTGGATGGCCCCAAAAGGGGTCCCAATTGCCTTGTGAGACTTCTTGTGGCAAAGGGGAGGAGTTCCAAGGGTTAACTACCATAATATTAAAGCTGATAGGGGTAATAGGAAAACTCCCCTGAAAAGAGGTAGGGTTAGGGTTGTTGTCCGGTGTTGAGTGATGGATAGAGGATATCCCAGATTGTGGAAACCCTAAAGAAATGGGAATACGAGATGATGTAGGGTGAAGGGATGCCTTAGGATAAATGGAATCAAAGGTAGGGGAGGGTGCAATGCAAGTGGCAAGAGGGTTGAGCATAGAAGGAGAGAGTGGAGGTTAGTCAAGCCTAAGAGATGCAACGGGGGAAGTAGAAGTTGGCAGGTAGGGCACTGATGGTCTAGAAAGCTCAGTGACAGACAGTGGGCTTTTCGACAGGAGAAACAATGTTCAATGAGGACCAGAATCTAACACATTATGAGGAAGCATCCAAATCATCTCGTTGGGATTTAGGTTGATGGAATAATCGACAACGTTTGACTCCATTCTAACAGCTACAGATAGAATCAGGGATGAAGGTAACAATTGTAGAATGGGTAGGGATCTAGCCCACAAGCTGTTACGATGAGCTCCTCACTAGAGGAAAATGGAAAAAGCAACGATGACGATAACAAAACATTGGATTGCCTATTATCCTAGACCTTGTGATGCTTCAGTGCAGAGTGCCATCTTCCTCTCATATCGCAGTGGCGAATTCTTCATCATCAGATTGTATGTTCATCAAAAGGGTTTGTTGTTGTAAAAGGCTAATGATATAATCGTGGGACAAAAAAATACTCCCTAAAATGACTCAGTTTTGATGCAAAAAATTAGAATTGAAACTAATTATATATATGTTTGACCTCCTAAAGTTTTGGAAGAAAAATATTGGTAGAGAAATTTGTGTTAATATAAAGATATACCATTGGATTTTCTTGTTTAGCATTCCTATGTCTAGATTCGTAAGTGTCATTACTAAGAATTGTGAAAATAATGATATTCATTGTAATGGACATTTCTTTCATAATTATATATATTTTGTACACTTATTGCACTGATCAAAATATGTTATTATCCTACTTTATAAACCAATTGAAGTAAAGGAAAATTTTCTCAAGTGGTTTTAACATATTCTAGAAAGCAATACAATGCCCGAATTGAATGATACTCAAAAAGATGTGACATTATCTACTTCAATAAAAGTTGTTACACCCACAATTCCTAATATGGTCTTTAAGTATAGATTACTTTTGAACCAATTTTTAGAGAATGATAAAGTAATTGTTTTCTTACACTATTTCGAAAGAGTTAATGTGAATCTGAAACCAAAACATACAAATAGAAAGCATGAAAAACATTACATCTATAATATTGTTATTT
>APFE030928943.1:0-12488 GCA_000404065.3 Pinus taeda | reverse complement strand
TTTTTTTTTTTTTTCTGCGTAAAACTATTCTAATTATATTACAAAAACTAAAGCATTACATTCAAAATTACACCAGGCCGAGGCCTTGAATCTCCGTGGAGAATTCTCAGGAATATCTATGAAAATGTCCAATTCTAACCAGCTTGCCGAGACGACTTTAAACCGACACAGTGGACACAGTGGCATTTCAGCCAACACGGTGGACACAGTGGCATTACATACTAATTGACACAGTGGCATAACAGACACATTGAAACATTGATACAGTGATACAGACACATTGACATATTGACACCGTGATACAGTCACCTAGACAGCAGATATGCCGACACTTGGAAAAAGAAGGGATGAACAGAGAACCGAAAGGGCTGCGTCATTATTCTTCGTCCGTCTCATATGGCTCGTCCTCCGTCACTGGCCGAGGTTCTTTGTTGTCTTCCTCCGTAGCTGGTTGAATTCCTCCTTCCGGCGTCCTGGCAGGCTGCATCGTCGAGGTACTGGCTTCCTTTGTCTGAGGAGGGTGCCGAAAATCCACCTTGGGCACCTCCATGTCCACCTTTGGCACCGTCAGACCATCCCGTGGCCGGCAAGCATCACTGCAGTGCTCCACGGTGACTGAGACAATCAACATATTGTTCTCAAGTGTGCAGGGTATGCGATATTTAATCGCAGGGTGCTCTGAATGCCCACAATCCCAGGGATCCTGGTTGATTTGCCGACTAATGGATCGTTGCAGGTGGCTGCCATGAACCCAAGGGTCATCCTCTGAGGAAGCAGGTGGAGTGGCTCTCCTCTGTGTTGGAGGGCGACCCCGTGAACCTCCCCTGCCCCTCGGCCCTCTGCGATCTCCAGACATGCCTAAAACCCTCACCTGCACCTCTACTGAAAGTCTCCACGCGGCCAGAGTATGCTCTGGATCTCTCAAACCCTGCTCATGTCTCTGCGCATAGTGCGGGAGAACCACCCTCTTATGGACTGCCATGATTGTCTGACCTGGAGAAGCATTTAATGGCGTCTGAGTCCTGGCTACCTTCCCCAGGAATGTACGTATCTCCATAACTTCACTTGAGGCCGAACGGACTAACGCCTGAACGGATGAACCCTGCGCATTTATGGTTCGGGCTTGTTGGTGTGTGGTGGCTTGTCCGGGCTGACATATGCCCATGTGACTTGCCACGCAGCACCACAGCTGCCATTTATTCCATCATATCACCCGCATCCGGGGTACATCTATAATATTGTTATTTCCATAAACAAAAAACAATAAACATGACACTCGATGCGATGACTGGATGTGATGATTGCATTTCTCTCAACATTGTGATGGAATGAATTCGTGAAGAATTAAATACGAAAAAGTCACATGCATTCTTCCATACCTATGCTTACAAATTTTGATCTATCTATCAGGATTTCCCTCAAGCTTTTTACAATCCCTTAATAAACACTAAATGTACATCAACACAGGAATTAGTGTGGAGGAATGTTTAGGATATGCTATATTTATTATATTTTGATTGCAATTATAATTAGCACATCCACCTAAAGTATCGTTGGTGAGTGTTGATAGGTAGCAGATGCAGAAGATAAATCACTTCCATTTGGAGAATGGATGGTGAAGTCTCTTGGTGTGGACCAAATCCAACTCCATTATACTTTTGGGCATGTATTTTCTCAACTGCTTGGTCAAGCTTGACCATGTAATTGCACTTCGGGACAACCATACAATGGCTGAAATACTTAGCATTTCCTTCTTCCTCTTGCTGGAATAGTTGGCACTTTGGCTTAAGAACACATCTATGGAAGGAGTTGTTGGATAATAGTTAGAAATCAGATGAATTCATTGTTGAAAGGTGGGGATTCAAAAGGAAGACAATGGTTTGATGTATAGCACTGTCTAATCATGTGCGTTCCATCCAATTCCATGACAATTACACCTATCGCTGTAAAAAGACTTTGACTCCCTCCCATTCCATCATTCTCCTTTTTCTATGCAAGAAACCTTTGTTAATTTTACCATTATAAAATACGCTAAAATAAAGTGTTATGCTCCCGCCTTATGGCATTTCTTTGCAACATATGGTGCAATTGCTCATTAACAAAATATCATATGAGAAAGTTTCATATGAAATTAGTTATGGTTTTTGCGGCATTTGATATTGAAAATCCATGTCTCTAGCCGATGCTATAGTATTGTTACATACCCTATTTATAGATTAAGGAACTCCATAATAAAGTGGATCTAAACCTTCATGGATAAAAATATTCTTCCATGCTTTTTGAAATGAATATATGTTTAGGTTATAATAATAATGATAATAATAATAATAATAATAATGTTAATTTCATAAAGCTAATTTAGTATTAAAGGTTTTAAATATTTGGAAATACATTTTATAGTGAATTACTCATGTGTTTACCTGTTTTTGTTAATCATATGGGGAGTAAGATAATTTATCTTATTTTGGTTATTGGATTTGTGTGTTTAGTGTAGAGATTTCTTCTCAAAATAACATGCATACTTTACTTTGTATGGTTTTAAGTATAGAAATAATTTGCATTGTTTTTTTCTTCTTGTTTCACCTTGCTCTTTTTTTTGTTGTAGTAATTTTAGATATATTTTCTTAATTTTTCTTATTTTTTATACAATATTGAACAACTAAAAGTTTATCCTAGGAGACTAGAAAGAAAATTCATAGTTAAGGGTATGTATTCCTTAGACGAAACTATTCTCGAAACTTGCATCCTTGTATTTTCCAAACAACTAGTACACATTTCAAGACATGGGAAAATGAGAAAGTATTTTTGGTACCAATACATGTTATTAATTCAGGCTCATTCGAATGGCTGTTGCTAGAAGGACTATCATCACAACAAGTGACATCAACACAAATATCACTAGCAAGGGAACCTATTTAGGGGTTTTCCTCTTAATAAATCTTCCTCTATCCCTAAACCATAAATGGAGAAAAAACCTAGGATTTTTGAAAATGTGGTAAGAAAGAAAAAATCATATAGAAAACCTTCTTTGGATGTTGATTTCATTAGAAAATATCATGTAATTGATATGAAATATTATCCAAGAACATGGTCGAAACCTTAGACAAGGTTACCAATAATCCTAAGGAGTAATCCCACCAGTTATAAGAAACATGGGAAAGAATGATATAATCAATGAAGTGAAGAAACAATAATAGTGGAGACAACAAAGACACAAATGGATTAAGACATTAGAGAAATAATAAACATAGAGAAGGGAGAAGATATGGAGCTTAGCAAGCTTGATTTCAAATATTTAGTAGTGGAATGGGATGGAAAGGAGACTGACTCAACATTGAATCAATAAATTCAACTTTTGACAAAAGCCTTGATAAAAAAAAGGATAATTTCAGGAATAAAAAATGAAATATAAGCATCACTAGTCTATTTATTTAGCAGTTAACACTAAAACCCTAAAATAATGATAAAAATAGGAAAATAGAATAAAAGGAAAAAGAAAGAAGAACTAAGAAACTTCTACACGAGTTGAGAGAAATGTTAGTGAATTTAATAATAATGGCATTGATGATGAACATGTTCCAAGCCACCCCCTCAAATACCCAAAGAATATATTATCATAAATTATCAGATGAATGAATGAAAAAAACAAATATATATTAAAAATTAAATTCTGAAGAAAAACCAACTATGGTTATTCTATAGGCAAGAGTGTCCTTAATTGATATGCTCTCTAAAATTGATACTACTTATTCAAGAAACTATAACTCAATGAAATTAGATGTACATGAGACATCAAGGGGAATTACTTTATTATACATCCCCCATGATATTATGCTTTCAAGCATCTTTTCCACTCAAAGAATTTTCATAATAAAGTATCAACTAATATGTTGACATAAATGGTCTTTATTTCCAATATTTATGGACCCAACCTAACTAGAAATATATGTTTTTCTTTTTCACAATATTCAACCCATCCCTTATATTATAGGACATGGTTACCCATTTGTGGGAAAATATTTATGGTTGAATCCTTGGATGAAAATAGGGGAGATTGATACATTTCTCGGGGTGTAAGATTTAAGAACCATAAATGTTGACAGAGAGGATGAGAAAGAGCATACAAATATGCTCTGAAACAATTCTTATAAAAACCTTAAATAGAAAATACACACAGTGAATACCTAACAATATATGAAAAGAAAATAATTCTTTATTAAATGCAGAAATCATTTATCCTAAATTTTGGAGGACACATTTGTCCTTTCACAAGGTGAGGCCCATCATTTATGGTATTATATGTGCCTTCTTGAGTTACAATACCATGGGTACATACCATGTGTGGATACTACTTTCCATTCGGATCAAGATTCTTCGCTTAGGAAGAAATGCTACTCATCATGTCAAGTTCCCTCATGAGAAGATTTTTTTGAATATGAGCCAATGAATAGAACGGTTTTGTGTGGTTGACCCATAATCACGGTGAGAAAAGGTCAAAGGATATAGTATCCTATAATGCTTATGGGCCAACTTTGATATTGATAGTGTTTGGAATAGAAAATGAACATCAATGGCAAGGGTGTTTTGTATTTGATCCATAAACATGGGTTTGTAGGTGACCCACAACTGTGATAAATGAAGGTCCAGAGATATTGATACCCCATGATAGTTGTGGGCCAACTCTGATACAAATAGTGTATGGACAAGGCCTAGATGGAAAAATATCCATTGACATGGATCTATGATGGAAGTTTCCCCTAGAAAGTTATAGTGTCAAATGTCTTCATCTTGTTGTATATGACGTCAAAACGTTTCACCCAAATAGTGCCAGTGACAAAATTCTTTTGTTGGAGGGGATCCAGAATGACAATCTTCCATTAGAATGGGCTATGAAGAAATATCTTCCATTGAGAAGGGCTAATAATATCATAAGTATTCCATTGGAAAAGGATTTGGAAATGGAAAACCTATGAAATATTACATAGGTGATGGATTTGGAAACATCCAAAACATTCCAATCGAAATCTGAGTGTTTTGTGTGAAGATCCGAAACCTTCCACTCATTTTGGATGTGACTTGAAAGTTGATCTGAAATATTCAACATGTACAGGCTATAGTCTGAAGAAAGAAGAAGCACTTCACTCTAGGATCTCATGCATAGGTAGTGGGAAATGCATCATTGGGAGAATATATACATGAACCAAAGGCTTGGTTCATGTTTTGGAATCCTACCACATGACATCCATACCTTTTGTCACCCCTATTATGGAGCACAAACTCACCATGTATTATGGCCATCATTTTTTCTTTTGTGAACATGCATTTCTATGAAAATTTTTTAACTTCTTGAAACATGTGAGTGGTGGCTAAAATCATGGATGGTATGAGATGAAATATGATGAATTCATTCACACCATTTCCTATGACATTCATGGCGACTATGTCATCACTCATATTGATGTCATTATAACCTTAAAAGCTATAAAGCCTTAGATTTTATATTCTTGAGAGGTTAGAGAGGGAATCTATGCTTAGCATATTGGTTTCCCTTTTGCCAAGTATCTTGGTAAGCAAAGGTTCAATTTGAATGTTGAGGAGAACCATGAACACTCTAGAGGCTTGACAGGTAGTGAGCCAAGTGTAGGCTTTGTCCATGGTATTGTCCACATCATTATAATGTTCAACCTTACAATCTCGGGTGTGGGGACTGATGAGAAAATACAATACACTCCCATATTATTTGTGCATATTATACCCCCAAGCATATGCCACATATTCATCCTTAATTTATGCATGGCTATAATCTCTTGATTCTTGGAAGGTGGGGTAGTATTCTAGGGTGGAATCAATAAAGGAAACAACATAATGAGGATTATTGAGGTCTTTGAGCATGTACCATTGCTTCTTGGGAGAACCATCATTGGGAAAGATACAGGCTTGTAGCTTGGCCATGAGTCCATGCCTCCACTAAACTCGAACTTGGACTAGTGCTTTTTTCTCACAAAAAAATTTATGCAACCTATTCTTTCCATTATCGGAGGGCACATAAACACTAACATCATTTCCATTCTATAATTCCTCAACCACATATTTGGTTTGAGGCATGTCATCATTATGTTACTCCATCTTGGAGCTTCCTACAACCCTTTTAGTGGCTACCACAACCATAGAGTTTGATCCTTTTCCCCTTACCGATGATTTCTCGAGGGATTCACTGGTCACGATCCCTTTGGACCTTGCAGTGATTTCATGAAATCCATATGGTGAATTATTTGAGGAAATAAAAGGCATAACCCTCACCAAGGAGAAATTTAATCTTCCATTTAAATAATAACTAGAATCTCAAAGCAATGGGCTAGACATACATTTGTTAAATAAATTTGGCTCTCATACCACTTATCCAGATCATATGGGCTATGATCTAGGAAAAATGAATAATGAGAGAGAGAGAGTAGGAGAGAAAGAATATAAATATGCGATGCAACTATTCTTAGAAAAACCCTGAACAAAAAATACACACAATCAATCCCTAACAATATATGAAAAAATATAACTCTCTATTATATGCATAAAGCATTTACCCTACAATGTGAAGGAACCATATGTCATTTTACCGAGGTTTTTTATTTATAGTATTCTCGTTGGCTTCTTGAGTTACAATAACACAGGTGGATACCATGGATGGATAGCATGGGTGAATTCCACTTTCTATTCAAATCATGGGTATGAGATGACCAGATGTAGATTTGTGGTTTTTCAAAGTCATTAATTGAAGCCTAATTACAGTTGAAATGGAAACATCCAATGAAACTCACACCTAGGACAATAGAAGAGGGGTCCTTCATCACATAAGCTCTAGACTAGATGAATTTCCTTATATATTTTTGAATTCGTAGAAGGATTTAATTGAGAAAAATGGAGCATGTTTAGTACAATATCATCCTCAAAGGTAGAACAATGAAACTTATTAGCCACAAAATCCAACATCAAATATAGTTGGGGGAGTGTAAGTTCCATGGAAAATTTTAGGGGCTAATGTTCGCCGAGTGGGCTAATTTTCCATGATTTTTCCAAAAAACGATTCGCCAATTTCCAATTTTTTTAAAAGATGATTCGCCCAAGTTTTAAAATATAAAATTATTTTACCTTAAAAATCGCCAACATTATATAGTGACTATATGATAAATCATTATAAATTTGAATAATTTTACACATATATCATTGAAAAATTTATAGTTTGCATATTAGGGATTAGTGAGATTCGCCAATGTTTCTAAACTTCAAGAAAATTTTCCATCCTTAAAATTTTCCTTGAGTGTAATGGCAGGAATAATTAAAATTTTGGTGGGTAGATGAAAGAGAGAACAACACACAATTCTTCAAGTTATCCATGGTTTAACATCAACATGATAACTTATTTTCAACCCTAAAATATATTTAGGGCTTGAAGCTATAGTGAGATGTTAACATTGAAAAGGAATTGAGAAATTACTAATAATATTTGCTCGCTTAACCTAAGAAGTTTTTAGGGGAGTTTATTGAAAGAATTGCATAGAACATTCCAACTTTGATTACCTAGAAGCACAATGAAGCCTTGCTCTTCAACATCATAGTTCACTATGTAGAACGAGTAGTCATTGAAATGTTGAATGGAAAACCCCTAGACTAGACAGATTTTTGCATAACCTCCTTAGTACTCATAACCTTAATGCCACCTACTTCACACTCATTTCTAAGGAAGACATGATAGAGAATCCTAAAGCTCATATTCTATGAGAAATCTAGTTATGGTGAAGGTTCAAAAATCATTGATAACATCATTTTGGCCCATGAATTGATTCAATCTCTAAATATTTCAAAATTTGGGTATGGTCATCATCCTTGCGATTCCCAATGATTTTGGTAGACTTACTTAGCAATAAATATATCACATCATTTTCACCATTGGGTTTTCAGACAAATGTATAAATTGGATTATCTCTTTTATTTCCAATGGCTTCTTCTTGATCCTCATAAATGGGTCACCCTCCTCAGCATCCATTCCACCTCGTGGAGTCATACAAGGGGGGCCATTATCCCGCTTCTTTTTCCTAATCGAAGAAGTATTGAGTTGAAGTATTAATGCTATGGCACCCTAAAAAAAACTTGGGGTATGAAACCTCATGGGGATGATAGAATTGCATCTGATCAACAATTTGTAGATGAACTCTTCCTGTGTTTCAACCAATTGTAGGAAAATATCTTGCCTTCGAATAGGTACTTGAATACTTTATGGTAGCATTGGGCACAAGTATAAACCATGGAAAATTGCAAAAAGTCCTCTTAAATTCTCCTATTATTATTCAATTACATATGTCAAAAAATATTGAATATCAATGAATTTCCCTTCAGTCTAAATACATGGTTGCTCTACATGTTAAGAATTCCCTTCGGTATGCCTCATGGGAGTATCTTCACCTTTACTTGGTTTTTCTTACATAATCATTGTTATCATCGTAAAATGACTGTAAGATAAATTAGCGATGTTATGGTTGGAATCAAAGTTATGAAGCTAATGAAGTGTTGAGATAATGGGTAATATTTTTTCATTTAAAGCATTGAGAATGTATTACTTGAAGTAAGCATGCAAAACTATATTAGATAAAGATTTTGATTATTGCATAACAATATCTACATTTTGATTAACCATACATTCACTCTAACAAATAGCAATACTTTCATAAATAATAGATGATATTTGATTAAAAAGAAATAAATAATGTGATATAAATAGTTAATGCAATCACCCTCTTTTATCAAACTATGTAAAACTTTAGGCGAGTATGGTAGGGATGTTGTAATGTAATGTTCAAAATTTTGACTAAGCCAATTATATGATTAAAAATAAATAAATAATATGATAGAAATAAGTAATGGAATCACTATCTTTTATCAAAATATGTAAAACTTTAGGTGTAATTTATGTGTGTATTTTAATTGTACCGCTCTCTAGCCGAGGATGGTAAGGATGTTGGAATGTAATGTTTAACATTTTGACTAAGTCAATTATATAAAAATAAATAATTAAATAAAAAAAATTAATATAATGAAATGTAAACATCAAGCACAATAAAAATAAAAAGAAAAATAACGATGCAAAAATGAAACAAAAATGACCCATGGTATTGAAAACCCATGGTATTCATGTGAAATATAGCCTATTTTAAGGGAGAAATTAAAACAACCTAGATCCATCATAATTAAAACAACCTAGATCCATCATAACGTTATCAAATAAAAATAAGAATTATCAATTTATAAGATGCAACTTAAATTTGTAAATTATTTAATTTATGTGAAATTTAATCCCTTTAGATTAAAAAATTAAAATTTTGCGATTATTATATTAAATAACTATATATATAGTCCTCTATTCAATATTAAACCATAAAAAATATCTATATTATTTAGGCAAACAATTAATATATTTAATATAAAAGATTAATAGTAAAGTGTTCCATATTGATTTGCGTGGCTAGTTTTTGAAAACGAATATCTAAAATTGTTAATCTCAAATATATAATTAAGTTGTTAATATCAGAAGGATGATTAACAAATTTGATTGTTTTAAACATTAAAACAATTGTTAATATATTTTACCATATTTGTAATTGGAAAATTTCTATTTTTATTTTGATTAATGACTTTTTACTATATATAAAAGCTAAAATTTCTAATTTGGAACATGAAATACATCATAACGGACTTTAACAAATTTGAAATCAGTGCCACATTAGAGGACAACGGCACTCAAAACTTGAAAACGGGCATCAACCAAGTCAGTAGTGTGGGCACCACAGGAGAAAGTATTTAAAACACACATTTATTGGAATAAAAGATCATGGAGGGTATCTAAGGCTATCGATTGTAGGTGGATAAAACCGCTCTGATGTATTATAGAAAATAGTGAATTGAAAAAGGAATAGCATGTTTTCCATTTGTGGAGAGAGCTAGTAGAAAGGCTTGCTGGTGCACATTTGCGTGGGAGTTGCTGCTTAACCACTTAGCATGCAAACTGAGAATGCAGACCCATACATATCGTGGGTGCCACTGAATGTGAGGGCACTATATAGAATCCTCCCCATCCTCTGAACGCTCAAATGCATGTCAAAGGGATCCAAAAGGTGAGCTTATAATCCCATGGAAATTTCTGATTACAGGGAGCGGGAGCACGGTGGTTCATTTCGACCAGGTGATCGAGCATGGGATGGGAGTTCTGGAGCTATGGGTGCAGAGCCTAACCAGGTGGTCCCCATCATAAATTGTAGTAAGTAATCGATACTCTGCAAAACGAAGCGAATTGACCCTCCAACCCTTCGACCACTAGAAGGTGCATGCTAGGGCAATTTGACCCTCCAATATTCTAACCCTCATGGCTTCCACCGAATGTTAATGGGGCTTGACCGACTCTGCATATGTGCTAGGGTGAATCACATAGAGAGGAACAATCGTTTGAAGAACCGGCGAGAGGACGTGGTGGTTCAAGTGGTGATCGAGGACACGTGATGGGATTTCAAAAAAGGAGGCCGTCAGATTCCATTTTTGTGAACACCCTCTGTTCATTAATGGTATATATAACAATTACCTCTATGTAAGGACTCTAGACACCACATATCTCCACAATGGTATGATATTGTCCACTTTGGGCCTAAGCCCTCATGGATTTGCTTTTGGACTTACCCCAAAAGGCCTCATACCAATGGAGATATTTGTCCATCCTTATATACCCATGATCCTCCCCACTTCTAGTCAATGTGGGACTTTGGTCGTATACCCAACAATCCTCCCCTCGAACAAAGGACCATCGAGCCTCACCTCAAACGATTATCCATCCGTCCACTCTCTACCAACCACGATTCTCCACTCCAATGCGTTGGAAGCACACGCCTTACATGGAACACCACCTGCCTCGAGAGCTTGCTCTATCCCAGGTCAACTTCTATTCATCGTGTTGGGACCAGGACACGTCCATGAAGAATCCGGAGCACACCCCCTGTCTAACCGAGCTCATCCATGGATCCCATCATGATATTACCAGGGCAGACCACCTTCGTTCGGCATTCCGAGGATTCATCCACTTGGCTAACTTCGGGGCATGGCTCTGATACCACTTGTAAGGACTTTGGACACCATATATCTCCACAATGGTATGATATTGTCCACTTTGGGCCTAAGCCCCCATGGATTTTCTTTTGGACTTACCCTAAAAGGCCTCATACCAATGGAGATATTTGTCCATCCTTGTATACCCATGATCCTCCCCACTTCTAGTCAATGTGGGACTTTGGCCGTATACCCAACACTCTATTTATTGCAAGTATTTATAATAATTATTTCTATTCATGAAACTACATGTGTTCTTATCTCTATTATCCTTATTCAAGAAAATACATCTGTTCTTCAATTTTGTATATGGGTGATACTTTTTGCTTTCAAACTGAGTGTAGCAGAGTAGAATGCTAGAGGGCAGAGCATCTTCGGTAGTGGGTTGATTTAGCATTGCACCTGGTTGATTTGTCATTTTTAATTTTTCATTTTAGCAATGTCCATCGTTATTTCTGTCTTTTTGCTTGTAGCCATTACGTGGGTTTTGGGTTTTTGTTTTTGACTGTTTAGATAATCGTATTTTCTGTTTTTAACTGTTTTGTTTTGGGTCTTTGTTTTTTATGGTTTAGATTTTCTTCTCCCTGGGAGATGAGAGGATAAGTTGGGTTGGTTGATGTACCACTTCACATGTTGTGAAGCGGTTAAAAAAGGTATGCACTGTTTCTTTGGAGTTCTTTTGGTTTTATGGGTGAGTGTTAAAAGAGTTATGCATTGTTTCTTTATCGTGGAGTTACAAAATGATGGAGGACCGAAATCTGGAGCATCACCGGAGAAAAGAAAAAAGAATACGACGGAAAAGCAGCAGAAAAATATGATCATGTTATTGGGAAGGAAGGAAATGGAGAAGGGTACATTCGTCTCGCCAACAGGAAGAAAAGCGTTCAACTTGCCAAACCAGCGAATTTCCCTTTCCTGCGTCATGTAGTTCAACGTTTTCTAAACGTGGGGTGTTGATAGCATCGACTGTGGTGGTTCTATCCGTTGGGTTGTACATCACTTATAAATTGCATTTAAAGGCTTCTACATTTGTTACATTCGTTTCTTTATCGCTTCTTTATTGAGTTTCTTTTGTTGTTTGAAATTTTGCAAAGGAGCTCGAGTGGAGACGTGGGACTCTCTTGTTAGCATGCAACTTTAGAAGATAATTATGGGAGGTATTCCTCATATACTTTATATTTAGAACACCTTATATTTTTCTTTACTTTAGTTGCTAAAGAATTTATGTTAGCAATTTTTTTTAAGAATTTATGTTGTATTTTGTAAGACAAGAAATATTACAATAAATAAATGAAATAAATAGAGTAAAATCATCCGCTGATTATTTTTATTATAATTTATCTTTT